>WBNM01020585.1:1321-18069 GCA_013399055.1 Ramphastos sulfuratus
GCACAATGTCACGCTGGCTGTACAGGCCGATCGTGTGGAGATATTTAGTGCCTGTTCCTCGTAAACTTGAGGCAGGCAGTTTCCAGAGTATAGTAAGGCAGTGAGGCAGAACACTGCCAGAAGCAGAAAGCAATAGTGGCAGCAGGCAGCAGCAGGCATGAATACAACAGCAGAGCACGTTGTGTTACCTGCTCATCTCTTAACGCCTGAGACTAATGGGCCTTTGGACACAAAATAGCCAACCAGAATGGCAGTTAGCCAAGCCTGACCCTATTAGGTGAAGTCATAGGCTTGCTTTACCCAAAATTGGGAAAAACACAGGCCTTGCATGAGGCAGGCACAGGCTAAGTGTGTGTACCTTGTTTATCACAGGAGAAAACAAGTATGGTGAAAGCCACAGTCCTTAGACTCTGTGGCTCCAGGTTCTTTGTCCTCTTTCCCATGGTTGCTTCTCCCCATAGCAGAAGGAGATAGAGCAGAAAAACAAGTCTGGACAAGGCAGGATATATATAAGCCTATTTTGGCCTATTTAGGCCTACCACAACGATTTCTAATTTGTATATAATTGTAAATGCTTGTAAATATTGTGCATATATGCATGTCAATTTTGCTTTGCTGCAAATACAGCTTCATCTCACTTCCAAACTGTCTGAATTAATCTGGTAAATTACTATAGTGGAGGGGTGAAAAGTTCCTAACCTACCACAGTCCCTCACTGGGTCTTGCTCTCATGTGAACCATTTCAAATATTATATAATAGATTACATTAATGGATCATGATTATAAGCAGATGCCTACCTCAGCTGATATGGGCCAGGGCCTCTCCTGCACAGCTGATGGAGCTCAGCCTGGTGTTCAGGCACTTGAGGTCTCTGTCCAGGTTGAGGAACATGGCTGCTGCTTTCCCAGTTGCAGGCTCAACCCAAAGAGACACTGTGCACATTGCTGTGACACAGCCACAAGGCCACGCACACAGAGGACAATGACGTGGCTACTCACTCATACTGCTGTCTCCCCTCACAGAGATTCACTGAAACGAAAAACACAGACAGCCCAGACCCCTTCTCCTCCTCTGCTAACAGAGCAGAAAGTGCCTGACGCAGCACACATGGGATGCTCTGCAGGTTCAGAAGTAGACATGTCTGCAGATGCCCCCAAAACCAGCAGTGCCCCTCTGCCCACCCAGCACATTTATCCCAACCCAGGGCCCTCTTGCCAACGCTCAGGGTTCCTGATTTGATGGCTAGTTCACCTCAGTGCTCACTGCAAACATACAGCACTCACACACTTGCACCATAGCATTCCACACTCATGAATCCCCCCTGGCACACCAGCATACACATCTTCTGCCTGCCTTGTAAGTCTGCCCTTACCCAGGGTCTCCTATTTGCTGACTGCTCCAACCTGACGTTTGCTGCTGATTACACACAGACATCCCATTCACAGAGGGCTGGGGAGAACAGACACCACTCCAGCAGCCAACATCAGGCACAAAATGCTGTGCCCTGTGGTCCTGATTCAGGAACTGGTGCTAAGCCCCTCATTTGTCTCACTCATCCTGGTGACCTGCAGCAGCTGCTGGCACTGAATCACAGAATCATGGAATCATGTAGGCTGCAAAATGTAGAATCATAGAATGGTTTAGGTTGGAAAGCACCTCAAAGATCATCTAGTTCCAACCCCCCACCATGGGCAGGGACGCCTCTCACTAGTACAGGTCACTCAAGGCCTCGTCCAACGTGGCCTTGAACACCTCCAGGGAGGGAGCAGCCACAACCTCCCTGGGCAACCCATGCCAGTGTTTCACCACCCTTGCCATAAAGAACTTTCTCTTAACATCCAGTTTAAACCTCCCCTCTGCCAGTTTAAACTCATTACTCCTCATCCTGTCATTACAAGACCTTGTAAATAGTCCCTCCCCAGCCCTCCTGTAGGCCCCCTTCAGATATTGGAAGGCTACTCTAAGGTCTCCTTGAAGCCTGCTCTTCTCCAGGCATTTAAGATCACTGAGTTCATCCGTAAACCTAACTCTGCCAAGTCAACCACTAAACAATGACTCTTCAGTCACACATCTACACATCTTCTAAATACCTCCAGGACTCAACCATTTCCTCAGGTAGCCTGTTCCAATGCTTTGCAACCCTTTTGGCAAAGAAATGTTTCCAAATATGCAATCTAAACCTCCCCTGCTGCAACTTGAGGCTGCTTCCTCTCATCTTTTTTCCAATTATTTTTTCTCATTCCTCTCATTGTTACTTGGGAAAAGAGATCCAACTGTCATGCCACTATAGCCTCCTTTTGGGTAGGTAGTTGTAGAGTGTAATTGGGACCCCAAATTCACTCCAGCAACTGACAACACAAGCCAGAGAAGCCCCCACCCCTGGTGTGACTATAGCAGTTAGCATCAAGGCCCCTCATAACAAGCTCCCAGCAGCTGTCACCAAGTCCTTGCAGCACTCATGCACATGGGACAGACAGTGAGAATACGCAGGTAAGTAGTTAGCAAAAATCTTTTAATGAGGGATTAGGACAGACTGTGGTGATCAGTCACAGGGCTCAACCAGACAAGCACACTGATCAGCCACAGTCTATACATAACCAGCCCCTTTTCTGTCTCTCATTTCTTCCTCTCCTGCACACTGCCTCATCGGGTTGGAGAGTCCTATCCAGATTCCCCTCCAACAACAGGACTCTCAGCTCTGCACTCTCATCAGCTGCAAAGTCCACTTTGCCTGCAGTTTCTTGATAGGTGGTTTAGTCAGTGCTACTGTTGAGGCTGGCTTCTTGTCATTGTTTCCGGTATGATCTGTCTGTCAGGTTTGTGTCTTCATATACATTATTTCCCCCCGTTCCCTTAGTATTCCATTTTACAAGACACTTGATCAGAGTAGCTTACCAGAATACACATTATTCCTACACTGCACTTACCCTTACCAGTTAGTGTGACTGACAGTTTTAGTTCTTGTGGCTGCCTCCCTTACAATTTGTTGGTCAAGTTCATGTCCCTCTGTGTTCTTGTTTATGGCTTCATCCTTTCCTTAGTATCCCCTTTTCTGTTGAGAAACCCCTTGACCAGAGACTGTAAAGGAGCAGACAATTTCCTTCCCTATATTCTTATGGTTAGCATGTCATTGAAGAATATTCACAACTGTGTTACAGAAGAATCTGGAAAAGAATATATACTATTAAAAAAAAATCCCCTTTTTTTATTATTTTACAGTTATACAAATAAAAAATGATCCCCATAGCTGTACTTGAAATAACAGTTTCAAACATGACAGTCCTGACAGAATACATCATCAATAATTCAAACCACAGAAATGGTGTTACATAGGCTCAGTAGCAATAGTACTGTGCAGGAATGAAGCTCTCTGTAAATGCTCCTCTTTTATTTCATCTGCAGTTAGAACAGTTGTGCTTTTCCCTACATGAATTAACAGTACTTGTAAATAAATAACGTGCCATTCCAGAGTTACATGTAAATCTAGATCCCCCACCACATCCTGGATGCTGCCTCCAGGAAAGTCAATGTAAAGAGTGCTCAGCACTTTGCTAATCAAACAATAAAAAAGGTACTGAACATCCCCCACTGTTCTCCTTCAAATTGCAGTCAGTTAGAGAACAGCTGCTGATGTCACACACGTGTTGCTTGTGGCTTAACAAAAGAATAGTACAGTCTTCAGTATACATCGTGTTGTGTAAACCAGACGAGGTTTGAAAGATCTGGGAGATATTGTATCTGGAGAGTAGCTCAGAGCTATAGGAGAGGAAGCTGCCCCAAAGCTGAAAATTTTACAATCAAATGTACTTATCTATAGCTTTTCCATGAATTATGAAAGACTCCCTGTCACAGAAATAGTAACATTTTGTTAACAAACAATATACAATAACTTTATCTCAGTGACATCAAGTTGTTCGATCTAGAGGTGTCATAACATTCAGGCAAACATACAGACTGCTGTCTTGATTTTCTTATAACTTACGTTTAGGAACCACAGGTGTCAATTGTACAACCTCTGTGAGGATAAATTTGAGGAACACTCAGCTGGTAGTCATTCTTCAGTTGTTCCTCACAAAGGCAGATAAAATTGCAGCATTAGGAATCCTTCTTCATATCCTACATACTTTGTATTAGTTGTTGATAATGTTGGATAATGAAAGCAGTAATTACAGTAAAGCCTGTTTATCTTTTCTGTGCTGTAGGCAGCATGGGACATGTGAATGTGTATTAAAACCAAAAAGTACCCAACAGAACTACGGAGCCTTGAGTTGCTGACTGCTGTCCAGTGAAGTACCAGGAGGTGAAAATTATTCCCCTGTAAAGTCCTTGTACAGCAGCTAAGCCTTTGGTACTATGCCCTGGGTCACCTTATGCAAAAAAAAAAAAAAAAAGTCACACAGTGGAAGTAATTTGTCCTTTTTCATTCAAGGCCTAGAGTGCTTTAATAAAAAAAACACAGAGAGCCCCAGGGCAATAGAGAGCCAAGAGGTATAAGGGAAAGGTTAGGAAGTGTGTCAGCAATGAGCCAGAAGTGAGAAGGTTAACAACAAAGGCCATGTAACCTAACAGGAAAAGCTCTGGACATGTTCCAGCTCAGGTAACTCTAGAGTAACCAGTAACTGCTGCTCACCAACCATGTAAAACCAGACAATTTTGCACCAGAACAAACTGCACACTGGGAAGCCCTAACATCTTTGGGCTCACAGATCAAGAGAGACAAAGAGCAACAGAGTAAAATGATTCCTAATGTTTGCAAACAGCTTCAAAGACTACAATTGGTATTTGCTTCAGAGGATGGTTTGAAATCTACCATTCAGTACACTACACTTTAGCTAGGAATAAAGCTGAAGTGAGTGAGATGGGCTGGTAAGGAGTCTTATGCTTCCAGCAGGAAGGCACATCTGGGTGCCTACCTGAGGGGACAGTGCAATGAGAAGGAAGAGTCTGATGATGGCAGAGAGACAAGAGAGCATGGCTCATGGTGCTAGAAGTATGCAAGTGTACAGTACTGAAGGTGGAACATCTGCAGGACGTGAGGTTAAGGCCAAGTTTGAGAAAGTATGGGCAAACTCTTTTTAGGAAGTAGGTGCTAGCTACCATCATGTCTTGAGTCGAACCAGGTAGGACAAACCTTGCCTTGTATCACTCTTTTATCAGATTTAGTGATAGGGACTCACGGGCTTGCATGTTAAAACTAACTTCACTTGCACAGAATCAAATGTGAAGTTTCCAAAACAGTATAAAAACTCTGCTGCTGACTTCTACAGGCAAACTTTCTCATCGGTCTTCCTCTTTACATCTCATTGTTTTCACTTACTCAGCTACACAAGTAATATATATATATTTTAAATTAACATAGGGATTAGACTGTCTCCATCTAGTCTGCTCTCAGATAAACACTCAATTGGTGTACTAAAACCTTTCTTGTAATAAAAACATTGCCTGTCAGTTAATATTTTAGTTTACTTCAGTTCCCTTTTTGTTGATGGCCTGACACGAGATAGAAGAAAAGACATTTCCAGAAGGAAAGGTAAACTGATGGTTCTCTGAGCTTCTGTGTGGCTGGCACCTTTATCTCAACAGAAATTCTGCCATTGTATATAACATATATTTGAGAAGATCAAGCAGCAGCAAAAGCCTAACAGAAAGAACAGGAATATTCCCACCTTTCATCAAGGGAATAACATTGTTTAAATCTACAAGTTTACACAGTGCACAAATAACACCCTCTGTCTTACCAACAACAAATCAGACACATTCCACTCTGTATTGTTGCTTAGTTCCTTGTGATGCCTTGGTTTCATCTGGAACCACATTAGAACCACATCCCACACTTTGACATATAGCCAAAATAAACTACCCTGGATAGGACAGGCTGGTGAATAAGGAAAGATACTACTGTATTCTGGATATAGCAGAATGATTTTCCACTTTCCATAAAATTTTGGGAAAAAAACCTCTCTGCTGCTAAACTTTCAGCTACTAAATCAACATCATCACAGACATCTAGTCATGCAGGACAAAATACTTGTGAACTCAAGCAGAAAAATGGGTAATTAACGTCACTTTCAGCTAGTGTAAGTTTGTCAGTGTTGTGATACATACCAAGTTGTCCAAGCTAGATCAAAACTTGATAGATACAGCAAATATCATATTTGTAAGTGAAGAAGTAATGTAGACCTGAAAATAACACGAGAATACTCATACGCTGTATCCACATGCCTTGTCCTCAGTCTTGCCCAACACGAGAACGGTGGAACCACAGCCTTCTTTATTTACCTGCTCCACTAGTGCTAAAACAGAATATATGCAGGTTCTGTATCTTACAATCTGCTGTACTAACATGCCATTTCCCACTGACCCTCCTGTAATTTCTTGTTCTCCTTTTTCCAAAGAAGAGAGTGAAAGAATTCTTGGTTTCACTGATAAAAAAGGACGCTGCTTAGAAAAATCACTGAGATAATGCAGCTCTCAGTTATTTCAGTCATCACACATCAGAATATCAAGCTCATATAAAAGAGGTATATTAGAGATTGTCCAACACCACCACTGGAAATTAAAATTTTTAGAAGAGCTGTTTAATCTACATTTATTTTCCATTTAATTGGTGAGTTCTTTCTTTTCTTCAGATGTGTTCCAGTGTCACCTGAGATTCTTTAGACCTTTTATTTTCCTTTCAGTCAGGAGTAACAACTGTGTGTTTATAGTTGTATGTATGAAACAGTGTACTTATTTCTGCAGAGTCCATGAAGAGGCTTTGCTTTGAGATTCTTAATTAAAAAAAAATCTAAATAACATAAAGAATGTCCCTTCAGCATAAAATAAACACACTACTAAATTTACACTATTTCTTTAAGGAAAGGAAAAAAAAAATGTAATCTTTGGTACCAAAAATAAGGGCCCCTTCTCATGTATCTTCAAATCTGAGCACAACAGAAAAAAAAGTACCTTTAAAAATGGATCAAAATGACCTCTGAGTAGTCCATGTAGTGGGCACTGACAGTGGTAGCTAGAAAAGCAATTGGGATATGAAGGGCTGTGTGACAGCAGGATACAGCACAGTAACAATTCATAAAATATTTGATGTTTCCCACCATTCTCTCACTCTTACAAATTCTTCTTCTAAGACAGTAACATCAGATGTACACTTTTAATTACTCATAACATCTTCAAAATCCTTTAAGGGATATTTAAAAGCAACAAAACCCAATCACCAGTAAGAAAAACAGCAACAAAAGCTGAGGTTATAATACAAGATCAGAAGCTGTCCTCTGACTGAAGGCGTTAACCGATTTGTTCGATCTTAAGGACTTCACTTTCTCCACTCAACTCCATCACAACCTTTCTGGTCAAAGCCTTGTTTTCAGTTTGCTCACAAAAATAGACCTCCATTGGGGATTTCTTTCGTGGGCTGACCACAGTGGCAAGTCAGCAGGCTGTAATTTTTCTTCTTTAATTCTTGATAAGTTTGTCACTGGATCCTGTAAACATGACTGAGTTATACATTCAAGCTTTGTTCTTAGAGAAAGTGGCACTTACTCGAACCCTCACAATCGAGTTAGCTTAGTTATAGAGCACTTTGCAGGTCTAATAGATGGTTATGTACTTCTGATAAAATTCCTTTCTTCCCATGGCTCAGAGGACAGGGAAACATATCCTCACCAGGATCCCACTGCCATTCCACAACATCTTCGTGACAAAGTCTGTATCCTGTGCTTCTTATTGTACTTTAGGCGTGCTTTATTGCTTTACACACGTCCCCGTTGTTAATTTAAGTGCTCCCCTGCTGTGCAATACATACAACGTTTTAAACTCTAATGGCATCCTGTGAGGACTGGAGTTAGAAAAGTAGCGATACTTCAGATCGTCGTAATAATGATACTTGACTGGTTTTCCACGTAAATCCTTTGGGAATGGCCAAAATCCATACAGGTGTATCTCATCACAGAACCTGGTGGCAAGCGTATACATAAGAAGGCCTGTGCTGGGTCGCTTGATGCGGACCTTGTTTGTCAGCCAGTAGCTGCAAATAAACAAAAAGTGCATTAGGAAACTCACAACAGCACACGAAGAAATCCTGCAAACCTTCTGTGAGAGGCTGATTGCCCCTCCCATAATGTAATCAACAAAGATAAAGATTGCCTTTGTTAAAGATGGGCCCGGATTGCCGGCAAAGGGATGCAAACAGCACCTTTGTGGACTTAACTGGACTTGGCCCAGACATCTGCCTAAGAGCTCAGGAATGCCAAATGGAGTGTCTTGATGAAGTTCCGAGATTTCAGCCTGGCTTGAAGGCAACGCCCAGGANTGCCCGTTGTTCTCTCTCCCCTCTTCCTTCTCTCCCTTCCTCTTCCCTCCCTCCCTCAGTTATGTTCAACGTTATCCCTTAATAAATAATTCTTGGCGATATTTGGTCTTGTTTGCACCTTAGTTTCACAACACGGACATCTAAAAGAACCAGTCTTGCTCCTCTGGACAGAGATACTGCTCATCTCTGTTCTCCGGACCTTGATACCTTCTTTTCTCTATTATGCATTCATTTGACACTATTAAAAAGGAAAAAAAAATACAGCAAAACTTTCTTATCTCTTGAGATTATAAATGGTGACACTGCTTTGACACACCCTGACTCCATCTAGAAGAAAAGCAGTATCTTAGTTCAGCACAGAGCTGGAGAAAAGCTGACCAATCAACTCAACCTTCAACCCTAACAAGAGATCAATTAACTGTACTTAACTGATCCTCAGTCAGATGAGATAAGAGTCTCCTGACAGACACTTTGACCTCTTGCAGTATCCAGTTCACCTTATCAAGTCAGCCTTAAAATTAATATTTGATAGGCCTAATGATTACCTCACGGATTATTTGTCTAAATAGAAAGTAAATGGGAATAATAAACAGATCAAGTTAAGAATGTAACTGAAGTAAACAGAGGTGAAGCTTTAATTTCTTTGCTTCATATTACAACACAGGATCACAGGATGTTAGTGGTTGGAAGGGACCCAAAGAGCTCATCAAGTCTAACGCCCTGTCAGAGCAGGACCATACAATCTAGCTCAGGTCACACAGGAACACATCCAGATGGGCCTTGAAAGTCTCCCGAGAAGGAGACTCCACAACTTCTCTGGAGAACCTGTTCCAGTGCTCTGTGACCCTTACAGTAAAGAAGTTCCCCCTTGTGTTGAGGTGGAACCTCCTGTGCTGCAGCTTATATCCATTGCTCCCTGTCCTACTTCTTGCTCCCTGCTCCCTGTCCTGTATCCCACAGGAACCAAGCGAGAAGACCCTGTCCCCACCCCTCCTGACAATCTTGGTGTCTACTAATGGTAGTTTCCAGAAAAGCAAAATCTCACAGTAATAAGTCTAGAAAGGTTTTGTTTTCTGTTTAAGCATCCGCAGATCTCAGTGAAACTACAAGACAAATTTCATTGAGCCATGTCTGGTTGTGAGTTTAGAAGTTGCAGAGGGTTAGAGGTTCAAGTGGTGTGTATGTACAGAAGGAACATGAGAGTGGAATTTCATTCCAGCATTCAAGGGACCACTTCACAGTGGTCCCTTAAAAATCTACCACCATTTTTTTTACATCCCCAGCCTTTAAAAAAATAAAAACATTACAATAGTGCCATCTTACTACTGACAAAATGCTTCTTCCCAGCCTGATTCAATGTAACATCTGTTAGTACTATATAGAAATTAAACAGGAAAAGGAATTTAGAAACTTAAAACTTGATCATTTTGCTGGTTCTGACAAACAGCGGTCATGAACAGAGTTGAACTGGTCAAACTATGGGAGCAAATAGCTGCAAGTAAGGCAGGCAAGCAAATGAGCACTACTACGCGAATCTGAATCACTGTATCACTATGTTCTTGGTTAGCAGTAGGCTATGAATTGTTCTACTACAGCCTTGACAGGGACTTAAGGGACAAAAGCCTCATCAGAACAGCCTTGTGTTGAATAGTGTTACAGTAAGGTTAGAATTCTGCATACACAACCACACGGCCCTAAAGGAATTTTGCAGTGTAGCAGGAGGAACACCCCATGCACCACTGCAGAATCATAGAATGGTTTAGGTTGGAAGGGACCTCAAGGATCATCCAACTCCAATCCCCCGCCATAGGCAGGGACACCTCCCACTAGTGCAGGTCACGTAAGGCCTCATCCAACCTGGCCTTAAACACCTCCAAGGAGGGAGCAACCACAACCTCCCTGGGCAACCTGTTCCAGTGTCTTGCCACGCTCACTGGAAAAAGAACTTCTTCCCCTTCAGTTTCAATCTCCCCTCTGCCAGTTTAAACCCATTACTCCTCATCCTGTCATTATAAGACCTTGTAAATAGTTCCTCCCCAGCCCTCCTGTAGGCCCCCATCAGATACTGGAAGGCCTGGAAGGCCACTACAAGGTCTCCTGGAAGCCTTCTCTTCTCCAGGATGAGGAGCCCCAACTCTTGTAGCCTGTCCTCAGAGGGGAGAGGATACGAAAATCAAGTCTTAAAGTGTTTCACAAGCATCAGGTGTTCTGCAACATTGAAAACAAAGATCTCAGTGAAACTGGCCTTTGCAATATCACTCTTTGCCAAAATAACAGGGCCCAAAGATTCTAGCTGTAGTGTCTTTGAATCACAGACACAAATGTTTTTGTTTTTTGGTTTTTTTTTTTTTTTGAAAGCTGAAGGACTCTGCAAGTAGAAAGCATTTCTAGGCTGGGTGAATTTTATTTGGATGTAAGAAGCAAAGGTAATGGGGAACTGTTACATGTGCAAATGACAAAGGTATTGCATGCCACGTTTTCACTGTTTTCATACAGCTAAGCTTTTGGACAGAGGTTTCTGAGGTAAGATGCTTAGTACCTGCTCTGAGAAAACACAGTGGTTTAAAACAATACAAGTCTAAAAAGAGACTCCAATTCTAGGAGGTTTCCCTTTGAAACTTTTGCTTTCAGAAAGGTTATTGAAGAAGCAAATCTGAAGAAGTACCACTTTTGGTACTTCATATCACAGATACAGCAAAACAGGTTATGAGTGAGAGTGATGTTACAAGTGATGTTCATCTAAGTGGCTTTTGTCTCTTCAAAACACACAGTTGGGCTACATTCAAGTGTTAGATAATTAAGCACACTGATCTACAATGCAATTATCTGCAAATTCCATGGGATTTCTAAGTAGAAATGACATTAGAATATGGCTGTGTATATGCCAATGGAGTTATAATCCTTTGTTCTGCATGGCATGAAGTCTGAATGGAACATGTTATAAACCTGAGTAGCTCTGAACACTATCTACCAATCTCAGTTACCTGAGTGGCAAGCTTATGTCTAAGTAAACCCACTCCTGCATGCCTGCCTGTCACTGAAATTCTGTTCTTTCTACAGCCATCATATGAAGAGAGCATTTTAAAAGAGTTTTCTGAAAAACCTTGTATGGTGTCTGAAAAGTTAAAATATCAACATTAATATGAAGGTAGGGGGAAAGAATGGTGAGGAAGAAGACAAAACATTTTGGTGTTACTCAAGAGCGACTGTGTCAGTGGAAGAAGGTAGAGGATATATGTTCTTTCAATTACAACCAAAGAATACTGTGTACAGTTCTGGAGCCCCCAGCACAGGAAGGACATGGAAGTGTTGGAGTGAGTCCAGAGGAGGCCACGAAGATGATCAGAGGGTTGCAGCAGCTCTGCTATGAGGACAGGCTGAGATAGTTCGGGCTCTGCAGCCTGGAGAAGAGAAGGCTTCGAGGAGACCTTAGAGTAGCCTTCCAGTATCTGAAGGGGGCCTACAGAAAGGCTGGGGAGGGACTATTGACAAGGTCTTGCAATGACAGGACAAGGGGCAATGGGTTTAAACTGGCAGAGAGAAGATTTAGACTGGATGTTTAGAGGAAGTTCTTTCCAGTGAGGGTGGTGAGACACTGGCACAGGTTGCCCAGGGAGGTTGTGGTTGCTTCCTCCCTGGAGGTGTTCAAGGCCAGGTTGGACGAGGCCTTGAGTGACCTGTACTAGTGGGAGGTGTACGGCAAGGGGTTGGAACTAGATGATCCTCGAGGTCCCTTCCAACCTTACTGTTCCATGATTCTATGATTCTATACTACTGTAGAATAGGGACAAGACACAGAGAAAAGTGACAGAGGTTGTTAGAAGAGTAAAGTAATTCCATACAGAAAAGAGAAGGAAGGAAGAAAAAGAATGATATGCCAGAAAGCTCCAAGATTATATTGTGTGTAAAGAAGACAAATGGGAATTTAATGACTACTTTAACATAAGCATTGTGACATAAAAGATATGGACATGGTGGAGTTGTTCGGTAACAGAAACAAATGGATGAAAGTACATTTTTACACACCATGCCACTGAACAGTACAATTAATTCCACCAGTGTTTTGGATGGCAATAGCCAACTGACTACTACATAGTATGAGACACCTGTGTGAGTGATGCTGAGAAATTTTGACAACTACTGTGGGAACTTTGGGGTGAGTTGGGCTGATAATGCCCTTCTTGCAATGGTGATCTTGGGCTGTAGGTATTTTGTTTCAACCTCAGTGCTTAAAAAAAATTGGTTTCTATTCCTTTAATATATTTATCCTTAATATGCTTCCACTCTGAATAGAATACATTCAAATGTCATCAGAGTTTGTTTTCCTGATTGCTTGCTCTGCTCAGCTAAAATAATTAAACTGCACTAATACACCATAATAAGCATGTTCAACTATCTCAGCAGAAGCTCCCCCATCAAAAAAAAGCTGGTAGTTTGGGAGCAGTTTTTATGATAACCAGATAAAGTAGCTGTAAAATAGTGCATTTTCTTTGGGAATTTACCAAAGGAGTATGAGGAAGAGAGACTGAGAGGCTTGGGTCTGTTTAGCCTGGAAAAGAACTGCCTGAGAGGGGATCTGATCAATGCTGATCGATATCTGTGCTGGTTTGAGGCTAATTGGAATATTTTACTGAGAGAAATTAAATCCTTAGCTGTGAGAAGAAAAAAACCAACAGTAAGCTGTATCACTCATTCTTCTGTTGAGAAATGCAATTAGTCAAAATATAGGTGAGACTCACTGCTCACACTGACTTAGTTCTTGGTTGTTGTTCTGCTTCTTCACTCTGTTGGTCTGTAGTTGCTTCTGCCTTAACTCTAATCCAACCTAACCC
The DNA here is from genome assembly GCA_013399055.1 of Ramphastos sulfuratus. Taxonomy (NCBI): domain Eukaryota; kingdom Metazoa; phylum Chordata; class Aves; order Piciformes; family Ramphastidae; genus Ramphastos; species Ramphastos sulfuratus. The sequence goes on from WBNM01020585.1 coordinate 14,463, forward strand.
TTTCTTTTTCTCTAACCTCCTTGTTGTTTTTATTGACATCTCACCTAAGATCTCTCCAGATTTATCATGTGAGATATACAGGGATTGATCTGATTATTTCTAAAGGGAGGGAAAGAGGGGGGAAGAGGGGGCAGGAGATTTGGGTCAGGAGCCTGATGGCAATTTGTTTTGGAGGGATTTTTGTGTTTCTGTATTACTTATAACTTTTATATAATTGTATATCATATATATTATATACACACACACACACATATATATATATTTGCTTGTAAATTGTGCTAAGCTGTAAATATAGCTTCATTCCTTAACTTCCAGCTGGCTGAGTCTAGTCTGCATGATTTCATTGTGTGTGAGGGTGGGTAACTCCCAAACCATCACAATATCTAAACTGTGACAGTCAAGAGGATGAGGCCAGACTATTTTCAATGGTTCCAAGTGACAGGCAATGGGTGCAAACTGGAACCCAGCAGATTCCACCTAAACATAAGGAAAAACTTCTTTCCTGTAAGGGTGCTGGTTCCCTGGAGCAGCTGCCCAGAGAGGTCGTGGAGTCTCTCTCTGGAGAGATTTCAAACCTGCCAGGACATTGTGATCCTGGGCAACCTGCTGTGGTTGACCCTGCTTTAGGAGGGAGGTTGGACTCAATGATCTTTGGAGGTCCCTTCCAACCCCCACTATTCTGTGATTCTGTGGCTTCATAAAATGTGTTAAATGGGAGCTGTCAGTTGACTAGCAGGAGTATTGACTAAAAGACACAAATTGTTAAAGTTCACAAACAAAGCAGAGCAGTTGAAGCACCTTCTTAAGGGTTTGCTAAGCTGCTAACCATGGGAGCACATGCCACAGGGTAAATACTTGACATCTCCTCTGACTTTTCTTCTAAGCCTCTGTGTAGGCACCTGGCACTATTAAGACCACAAGCTAGGCAAGAGGGATCTAATTAAAAAGACACTTTTATGTTCTGAGACTCAGCATCCCCTTTCCCTAGATGTTAGCTAAAATAAATTGCTCAGACTCAGAAGGAATAAAGCCTTTGCTCAGGCTTTCAGATCTTCACTGGGATTACATCAATAACATGAACAACTCTTCAACTGACTTTCTCAATTTATGTTGAGTGTATTAATTAAATATGCATCGTTTGTCCTTTTCTTACTGAGATATACCCTGAGCTGCACAAGGAATCTGGAATGCAAAAGAAAGTGTGAACAGTACCACTGAGAGTGTGAAAGCAAGTGTGAAAACACTGCTGAGTGTTTGCACAAGATCTGCTTTACAGTTTTCAACAAATGATATTTTGAAGTAGCACTCTGCACTTCCCCTTACTCTCTTGAGCATGCATACTGAATTTAGAATACTTCTCTCTTTAAGATGAACCCAAAAAGAAACTCACCAGTGGCTAGTTAGTAGGCACAGACATTAGGCATAGCCTATTTATTTGTCTGTATCAGTGTTTGCTGTGAATTTCAACTGCCGTGCCAGCTTTGTAGAATTATCACCCAGCACCCTTTTCTGTGCAGAAGTGGAATAAAGCAGGTATCTCAACTATGTATGTCAGCTGGCTTCTGCACAATAGGTAAAGAATCCAGACTTGGTACAACATTTTTTAGCAACCCAGATGGGGCAGACATAGAGCCCTGCCTGAATTGTCTTGCTGCTCCCAACAAAGGAGAAGTGAGCAGCAACATAATTCAGACTCCATCATGCACCAAACTGTTGCCTGGGGACGCCTCCAGGTCCACTGTCAGACAGCAATCAACCTAAATCTGCACTGCATGAAAGAGGTATTTGTATGGGAATACAGGGCATATTCTATGAGTGAGCAGTTGATTTATTTTTTGTAAAAGACACTTCTACAGCACATATGTGACTAAAAGAAGTAGTCTTTCACCTCTGCTGACAGGGGGCTGGAACTGAGTGTATGAAACTGCTGTGACACACAGACAGATGATGAAAGAAGGCACCTTTAGCCTTTCTGACAGCATGTGAAAATGGTGGTAATACAGGAACAACTATGTCCAGTGTGATTTTCTCTTGTTCTCTGTTAAAATGCATCTTGGAAAACTGAAATAAGTTTGGAGGAGATCTACTGATTAAAGATAAAATAAAGACATACTGTAACTACTGGAGCCTGAATTATAAATTAGACAATGGCTGGCACTGGATGGAAAATGGAACTCTACTACTAGTGACAGGACAAGAGGGCATGGTCTGAAGCTGTGCCAGGGAAGGTTTAGGTTGGATATTAGGAAGCACTTCCTCTTGGAAAGGGTGATTAGGCACTGGAATGGACTGCCCAGGGAGGTGGTGGAGTTGCCATCCCTGGAGGTCTTTAAGAAAAGATTGGATGTAGCACTTGGTGGCATGGTTTAGCTGATGACATGGTGTTAGGTCATGGGCTGGACTTGGTAATCTCAGAGGTTTTTTTCCAGTCTTGGTGATTCTGTGATTTACAATTTAATGCTATATCATAATTGATGTTGTCTTGCTGCTGACATAAAAAAAATGTGATGAAGTTCTGTGTGTTGATGTTCTCATGACTTTGTATAAACACCAGATATTCAGAAAAAATGTGTAATAAGAGGGGATATGTTAACCCCATGTATTGAAGAGACATGGATGTGGATGAGCAGGAAGGTGTACAGATCATAGTCACAGAGTTGTTCTGCTTGGAAAACTTTTGTGATTCTGAGAACCTGTATTAGGATTCCTCAGGCCCATTCAACACTCCTTTAACAGCTTCCAGAGACCAAGGTCACTTTCATTATTTATTTGGTCACTTCTATAATTTATTTTTGATAGAGAGGCTTTTTTTTTCCTGCTTATTTTTGGTCTTTGTGAACATTTATCCACTGTCAGCTATGACCAGGTGCACAGTAATTTTTTTCAGCAGTGAAGGGAGATGCATCTTCTATTTTAATCCCATAGTACTCTCACAACGCAAGCCACATTCACATCAACTTTCTAATGACGTTGCTGAGCAAAACTTTCTATGGCATCTCTAGGACACTTCGGCCTTCAGACTGTGCTAACTGCTCAGCATTCCCACAGAAGAATCTGAACAAGCTTTTCACCTCCTCCTTTCTCAAACTGTTCAAGCTTCTGGGAAACTTGAATCACTTCTCTTTTCATCGTGCCTTTTAAGCCACGTAAACAAGTTACTGACACAAGCCTGACCAGAGCTCTACTTCCACTTGTTACTTCTGTAACAACTCAGCATCACTCTATCTGCCCCCTCCAGTTAGTATTCCCTAATGCTCCTAGCATACTGACTTCCCCGAGGCTGTTTTTTTCTCCTCCAACTCTCAAAACACCTCAAACACATTGATACAATACTTGGGTAGTTAGAAACATAATTTTGACATACCACACTCAGGAGAGAAAGGGAGAGGAGAAGCTACTTACTTACATAGCTACTGAAAACTGCAAAGAATCTCCAGGAACATATTTTTTTAAGGCATTTAAGTCATAGAATCATAGAATGGTAAGGCTGGAAGGAACCTCAAGGATCATCTAGTTCCAACTCCCTGCCATAGGCAGGGACACCTCCCACTAGTACAGGTCACTTCAGGCATCGTCCAACCTGGCCTTGAACACCTCCAGGGAGGGA
>WBNM01020586.1:0-25128 GCA_013399055.1 Ramphastos sulfuratus
TTCTTAAATTGAGGGGCCCAGTTCCTTTGAAAAGAACCTATGAACTGCCTGTTAAAAGCACAAGCGAAAAAAAAAACAAACCACAGTCATATAGTTCATTAAATTATAAATACTGGATGCAACACTGAGTTTTCATAATCAAAGTGATTAGTAGTTATAAAGAAAAAAAAGTTTTATTTCTAAAATTATGTTATTGAACAAAGTTATTTGCTTTAGTTACCAATTTTCTACAGGTAACCCATTAGAACACAAACTAACTTTTTCATTAGTACCTACATTTTTCTTTGACATCAGTAATTTCTCCATAGACACTTCATATGCACTGTAAGACTGCAGTCACCAGCCACAGTATAAACGATTTTTATCAAATGTTTCAAATGATCTGAAGCTAGGACCATCTTCTGGTACCCTTTTAGATATTTGTAGAAGCCAAACCACAAAATGAAAGTTTTGTCAAGTTGCCATTAAATGTTTTGACCTTAATTCTTACATTCACTACAGGAAGTGGAAAGAGGTTTGTAGCAAACTGTGTGGGAGAAGATCAACTATCATACCCACTCACAAATAAATTGTTGTTAACCAAGTTGCCTACAGCTGGATTGAGTGGTCTAAGGTTAAATTATCTTGCATGTGAAAGTAGTCCTTGCAAACCTATGGGAGGCTTCACTAAAAAACAGAAGTGTGTGTGTGTGTATATATATATAAAAAAAAACATGTGTAACTATAGATATATTCATACACACTTTCTTGGGGATGGATGATGAAAAATTCTCATCCATATTTTTCCCTTCATCTCATTCTTGAAGTCAGAGAATGAAGCTTCTTTCCAAACGTAGACTACAAAGTGAAAAGACAGCATCATATCCTCCACCACCACCACTTCAAAGGCAAGGGAAACAAAACTCATACATGAACTTCTAAGATGTGGCTAATTCCAAGTAGCTTCACAAGGGACTAGCTTCCCAATAAACTACAATGAGATTTGGGCAGCAAGAATGGAGAAAAAGTACAATTCATCACTTCCTGAACTTGAAGATAACGCTTTAACAAACCAATTCTGTCTTCCAAAGTGAGAATGATGGAGAGAGAATAAAGGCCAGCTATTATGGAGAAAATGAGGGACAGCAGCTCTCCATAAAATAAAAAGGTTCATGAAAGGTGATTTAGACCACCAGCAAGCTTACTAAGTGTAAGTCCTCCCTGACCAGTCTAGTGACTTTCTACAATGGAGTGACTGTAGTGGACAACTAAAGGGCAACAAATGTCATCTCTCAGGACTTCTGCAAGGCCTTTGACACAGTCCACAACAACATCCTCCTCTCCAAGTTGGAGAGATGGATTAAATGAGTGGACTGTTCAGTAGATAAGGAATTGCCTGGCTGGTTGCATCCAGAATGTAGTGGTCAATGGCTTGATGTCCAGACAGGTGACAAGTTGCATGCCTCAGCGGCCCATACTGGAACCAGCGCTGTTTAATATCTTCATCAATGATACAAGCAGTGGGATTGAGTGCACTCTCAGCATGTTTGCAGATGACACTACAGTGAATAGTGTGGCTGATATGCCAGAGGGATGGGATGTCATCCGGAGCGGCCTGGACAAGCTGAAGAAGTGGGCCCATCTCTCAAGGTTCAGGGTCAGGACAATCATCAGTATCAATACAGACTAAGGTACGATGTGATAGACAGTGGCCCTTCAGAAAAAGACTTGGTACTGGTGGATGAAAAGCTGCACACGACTCAACAGTGTGCACTTGCAGCCCAGAAGGCCAAACACATGCTGGGCTGCATCAAAAGCAGCATGGCCAGCAGATTGAGAGAGGTGTTTCTGCTACTCTGCTCTGCTATGGTGAGACCTCATCTGGAGTATTGTGTCCAGCTCTGGGGTCATCCACAAAAGAAGGATATGGACCTGACAGAGTCCAGAAAAGGGCCACAAAAAATGATCAGAGGCTACCCAGCACTTGAAGCAGGCCTACAAAAAAGCTGGAGAGAGAGACTACTTACAAGGGCACAGAGCACTATGACAAGGACCAACCATTTTAAATTGGAGCAAGGTAGATTTAGATTGGACATTAGGAAGAAGTTCTTTACAGTGGGAACAGTGGAACAGGTTGCTCAAGAAGGTAGTGGAGGCCCCATGCCCAGAAACATTCAGTGTCAGGCTTAATGAGGCTCTGAGAAACCTGATCTAATTGGAGATGTCCCTACTTACCTTTGAAGGTCCCTTCCAACCCAGAACATTCTATGATTCTATTCTGTGGCAATCTGTAAACTACAAATTATAACTGGATGCACTCCAGAGAGTTTCAAAATCACTGCATTATTTGCATTCTGCTTCCTCCTATAGATTTTAAACAAAAGGAGAGTAATTTGCAGGTAAACTGAAGAGAAATCTGCATGTCAATACTGATGAAGAAGCTATAAGAAGAAATTCCACCCTTGCAACAGTGAACTGGAAATATATTGATCAATTTGGCCAATAATCAGATTCACTGCTTAGTATTTCAGCACTCATACATCTAGTCTAATTGCTAACAGCAAACAGCACCAACTTGCTGAATCAAAATGCCTACAAAGATCTATTTAAGAGATTAATTGTTTTTAAAGTTTAGTAAAGCTTAATAGTTTGATATATTCATGTACATTGATTTATAGTTCAAGCACAATTAGTCATTGAAATACACTCAGAACTGTTACTATGCAGCCAAGATGACCTTGCAAACTTCAGAAAAAAACCCCAACTTTATGATTACTGTGATACGTGGTCTGCAAGTGTATTCCACCATCTGTTAAAATACAGCCAGTGAACTCAAAAGAAACCTTCTAGTTTACAGCGACAATTGGAGACACACATGCAGTTTTTAGAACTTCAATGTTTCAGAGACAGAGGAGAACATTTTCTCATTCTATGTTCCTCTGCTGCCATTATAAGAGTCAAATCTTAAAATTCAGGAACAGAAGGTAGCTGGGGATCATCACAGACTTCGTATGTAAATGTGAACTGGTTTCCATGAAGAGCTTGTCCTAAGATGGGCACCAGAATCTAAGCAAAGCTCAGATCAATTCCTAAGGCTTGCAGCAATGTGCAAAATACTCATGTAGTCTCCTCACTAGGAGCTAAAAGAAAGCAACAAAGTGAAAAAAACCTCTTATATGAGCCAACATGTACCAGACACAGTCCCTAATAACTGGTGAACAGCTTAATCATACTGTGACATTGGGCTTTTTCGTTCATTTTTGTGTTGTTTTTTGTTTGGGATTGGGGGTAGAATGTTGTTTTTTTACTGAGATAAAACAGTTAAGACCTCTGTTAAAAATTACTTGAAACCTAAGAGTGTCAAAAATGCCACATTTCTGATCCAGTTTACCAACATAAGAAAAAGAAAAACTGAGAATTCAAGAAAGCAAAACCCTGTCCAAGAGAAATTCTGCACCTTTAAAGGATGTAGTTTTTCCTGGATGACCTAACAGTGATTTCTGCAGAAGAGTTCACCTGCTTCCAGCCACTATCACATCAAAGCATGTCAATGACACACCCAAGAGTGTTCAATCATAGCAAATCAAATACCTTTGCTTCCATCTTACTCATTTTTAAGTCAAATTCTTGCCATCTCCCCTATACAGCCTTGTGTGCATCTGTGTCTTCCTATACAGTCCTATCTTCTACATTCTCACATTTATGGTTACTGCTCCACTTTCACTGTGTTTCTTATCACATACAGAGACATGAAGCAACTGGCCATTTTACAATTCACTCTTGTGCATTTGCCTTAACTTGCAAGTACCCAGCCTTGCTTAATGTGACATTGCCCCAACATTACAAACTGCACTACATACCTTGCCCTGTTGTGCTGAACAGTCCACACATCCCACTTGAATGTTTCCATGTTTTGCTCCAGGGATTATTTGTAATCTTTCAAAGTCAGTTCCCAATACCACAATATCACATCCTGATGCATATGCCTAAAAAAAAAAAAAGAAAAAAAATTAAGCAAAGCTTAGCTACTTACAGCATATCCATGTAGAGAAGTGCATCACAACACATGAGTAACGAGCAAACAGCGGTTCGAGATAGAAGTGGCAAAAAAAGACAGGAGTTATGAAGACATCTAAGGGAAAAAAAAAAGCATGAAGTACTACATTGATGCAAAGTAGGAAGAGGTAGTATCTCAAACACTGGAGACAGAAACATTTTAATTTTTTTTTTAAGTGGAGAAAAGAACTGAGGAGCAAAAGCATTTAATAACAAACTTGGTTAAAGGAAAACCTTGAAGGGTAACAGAACAAAGCTTAGTTATAGAAACACAAAACTGTGCTTTCAATCGATTTTACTTTCTGTTTTATATGGTCATATTTGACATATCTAGAACATTCACAGGGCAAGCTTAGTACTGCAACATCCATGTCAAACTTTCTTCCTGTCTTTATTCAAGGTTTGTTAGAAACTAAGCACAGATCAACAGGTAAATGAAAGATTAAACAATGCAGAAACTTGTGGAAATGACAGTGAGAAGAATCATTCAACAAGCCTGAGAATAAAGCATTCAAGAATCAAAGTCCTAGAACAAGGAATGCACATTGATTAAAAAGTTAAGACCCAGAAGGTCAGCAACAAAATTAAGACCAGAAACAATAGCATTGCTAGAGAGAACAGTAACACGGCCAATATTTCATTTTAGTTGGCCAAAAGATTCAAGACTGTAAAAGTCTGCAAACAACTGCAGGTGGAAGATTTCCATGTACTGATGTAAATGATTATGCCTTACGAGCAACCTTACCAATTTCTAGTATATTAACTAAAAATAATTTTAACTTGGAAAAGCAAAACAAATCAACCAACCAAGCAACAAAAAGAGAAAGAAAAAAAAAAAGAATGCTATATTTAAAGATCTGAAATCTGATGATCATGTTTCTGGTGTTTTATGTGAAATAGTACTTTTGCCAAGACCATCATACCACTACTTACATTAAAATTAATTACATAAAGTTACAAATATGGAGATTTCTGTCCAAAGACAAATTTCCACACAAAGATCTCAGTGGTATTTCAGAAAACAGCCTCACCCAGAAGACTTGCAATCCCCATTTTCAGTTGATGTTCATTTACTGCTTTCCATCCAGCAGACCACAAGTCACCCTTAAAGTAACCTGATAATTGGAAACTGTCTATAATGCTTCTTCGGGCTAAATAAAACGATGCGTTTATTTAGGACCCCTTATTTTCAGTCTGTTTTTTGAGCCCCTTCCTGTCTTGACCCCTCTTCGGCTTCACAAAAGGGTTCAAGTAGTGCAATTCCTCTTGTCAAAAGAGCAGCATTTATTACAAATGGACATATTAAACCACAGGCTCTAAAGCAGTCTAATTTAAAACTCATTACAAAAGAAGTGACTAAGTACTACTTTCTGTTCAAATAGTAACGTGATTATTTTAATATTACAATGACATGAACTTTGGACCTGTTCCTCACTGAACATTTTCTTTAGTTAAAAACCATGTCACCTAGTGATTCACTGATTAAGTCCTTGGTGTTCCATATGGAGGCAATTTTAAGAGGGGGGCAGGGGAGTGTCAAAGACAGCATGAAACCCATCTGCTCTTCTATAATCTGCTCTAGGGCTCATTAGGATGATAATCATTTTATTGGTTCCCTAATTCCAGCTTCAGAGGGAATCCTAAGATCACGCAGAGTCACAACACTACAGTGTTTCCATCATGGTGAGCAAGACCTATATACAGTAACATATACCATCAGCAGTTATCCTAAAGTTCTTTAAATTAATAAGATGAAGAATTCAATCAGTTTTAAGATATAAAAACTCCTGAGTACACTTGGCATTTTGCACTGGAAGAACTCTAACTACCAAAAAGTACATGCTGGAACCTTTGGGAACTGGTGTATTCATCAATGTATCAGAAACAAGGGCTTCAAACAGTGTCAGAACTCATGTCATCTGCTAACCCAGGCTGTGTTGAACAACAGCAGCTCAAACACATGTACCAACATCCTAGATTTGCTGTTTCCTGAAAACATCCTTTATGAATACAAACCTTTGTGCAAGAGCTATAGCCTCTCCTTCCTTCAGCTATGCTTCAACGTGGCTATTGTTTTATGTTTAACATTAATTTCTTGCCCAGCTTCAAGTGCTGCATGCTTTAAAGAAGTCTTTTTTCCCCTGAAGAAAAGATGGGGAATATCTTCTAAACCTAGTGGCTTTCTGTTCTCACAATTTTAAGTTCACTCCTAAGAATCCAGACCAGGACAGGGACAAGGAGCACCCTTCTAAAATCTTAGTCTTGGAAGAAAAATAAAGTCACTCTAATGTTATGTTCTGGTAATTCTCCACATTATCTGAAAGAAACTGACATTCAAGGATTAAAAGAATCACTTCTGACATTAGTCTACTCAAATAGGTTAGATCACACTTGGTCAAACTGACTTCCGAATCCCCAGTAAGCTGCAGAACCAATGACTAGCTCTTAATCATATAGAGCTGATCTGCCCCTTGAGAGGCAGGGAAAAAAAAAAAAAAAAAAGGAAAAAAAAACCCCAACCAAAAAAAAAAAAAACCCCCAAAATAAAAAAAAAAGAAATTTTTTTAAATTAAAAACAAAATGAAAAAACAAACACAAAACACACACACACATTAAAAAACACAAACAAACAAATACGAACACCAAACCATCAAAACATTTTCAAAGAACTTCCAAATATAACTGCTGCCCAGCAGAAGGATGATGACTTGAAGGCTATTTTTGATGTTCAGTCAGCATTGCCTGTCGGAGAACTACAATTTCAAAGACAAGGGATACAGAGGGAAAATAAACTATATATTTCAATAAATAAAATGTCTGAATATCACAGAATGTATCTGTTTGGAAGACACCTGCAAGATCATCCTGTCCAACCTTTGACCCAGTGTTGCAAGGTCATGACTAAACCATGTCCTTAGGCACTGGTCCACATGCTGATTAAATGCCTCCAGGGAAGGTGACACCACTGCCACCCTGGGCAGACCATTCCAATGTTTGATAACCCTTTCACTGAAGAAGTATTTTGTAATGCTTAGCCTAAACCTCCCCTTTTGCAGCTTGTATCCATTTCCTCTACTCCTGCTGCTTGTCACCAGAGAGAAGAGCCTGGTCCCTTCCTCACTCTAACCTCCATTCAGGTATTTGTAGAGGGTGATAAGGTCTCCCCCTCAGCCTCCTCTTCTCCAAAATGAACCCCAGCTCCCTCAGCCACTCAAACGAAGGTAGTCAGATTTGGTAAATCTGGCTGCAACGGTTTCCATTTTCTACTGCTGCCTATCCTCCCAAACCCATTACATCTTTTTTTTTTTAAACTCAGACAAAAGGAAGTAGGTATTTTGGCATAATATAATGGAAGTCAGTAATTGAAAGTAAGGGATACTTTCTATACCCTAACAGTCTCTTAGACACAATAAAAATTAATTATACCTACCAGTCAACANGGGGGGGGGAGGGGGGAGGTTAACAGACATTTTGACCAGAACAGTGACTTAAAGCATAACAGTTATAACAAAAAATAGAACAGACAATTACATGAATCATCCTCAGTTCTTCCTAGAGTGAAAGCCAAATACACACAACTTTTAAAAACAGAGAATGGTACAGGCAAACCAGACTCCACTGTCAATAGAAAAGCAAATGAGCAGAGGTCTTGACCTCTTACATAGCATAGCACCTTTACAGAAGTTAGTTCCCTTACTTACACTTGACCCTCTTAACATACTTCTTCTATGTACCGATATATAAAAGTTTTGCCAAAGTTTCTGTTAACAGCTACATGTGGACTGATACACCATAGTGCACAATCTGCACAAACTTTATTTAATCTACATCTCTTACATGAAAGTCACAGGTACACCCACCATAAACTTCCAGCAATTATCCACAAGTGAATGCATATGTGCACATCTACACATTTATAAAGTTATATAAACACAAGGAAATATATATGGGATGAATATACAGCCTAGAAAGACAAAGCAGTACAGCTCTGTGCTGGCCTCAAGGTCATACAGAACTACCTAGCCAAAGCACAGAAGGGATCACATTTAACAATACACAGTAACAGAAATGCTCCCTTCTCATCATAGCTATACTGGAAGCTTACCAGTACAACCAGTCACATCTTGTTTTGCTTCTTTTGTTTTAAAAGTGATTTCACTTACTATATCAGAGTTAATTCTCAAGCCACAACAAGGCGGTTTTTACCACTGATGGGTTTCAGGGGTTCTTAAGTCTCTTGCAAATTAAACGAAGCAGGTCCCAAAGGTCAGAAAGCCAGGGCTCACTATCAAATTGGCTGATTAAAAAGGTTTTGTTGAAAATCTACAATAGCTGAATGATATTTCTGTGTCATGTTTGAAAGTGGAAGTTTACAACAGCTGTTTTTATGACTTTTACAACCATAAACGAGAGGTATTTCCAAGAAAATGTAGACAAACAAGAGATTACCAAAAAAACCACCAAACACACACACANACTGCCACCCTGGGCAGACCATTCCAATGTTTGATAACCCTTTCACTGAAGAAGTATTTTGTAATGCTTAGCCTAAACCTCCCCTTTTGCAGCTTGTATCCATTTCCTCTACTCCTGCTGCTTGTCACCAGAGAGAAGAGCCTGGTCCCTTCCTCACTCTAACCTCCATTCAGGTATTTGTAGAGGGTGATAAGGTCTCCCCCTCAGCCTCCTCTTCTCCAAAATGAACCCCAGCTCCCTCAGCCACTCAAACGAAGGTAGTCAGATTTGGTAAATCTGGCTGCAACGGTTTCCATTTTCTACTGCTGCCTATCCTCCCAAACCCATTACATCTTTTTTTTTTTTAAACTCAGACAAAAGGAAGTAGGTATTTTGGCATAATATAATGGAAGTCAGTAATTGAAAGTAAGGGATACTTTCTATACCCTAACAGTCTCTTAGACACAATAAAAATTAATTATACCTACCAGTCAACATCAGATACTTTTTTCCTTCAAGACTTGTCCACAATAGCTCACATGTTACTATTCTTCATTTTGTTAGAAGCTACTGAGACTGCATTTTTATAAGTTATGTAAAGTAAGAAAAAAAGGTAATTCAAGTATTCTGTGTAGGGCAAGAAGTAACTTCAGAGTATAAGGATTTCTTGTATCTATACCCTTGTCTACATTACCTGGCCCTTAGGAAGGCACTGACAGGAGAAGGGGCACAACACACTGCCATACGGTTCATCTAGAAAAGAATTCCTAAATATCTATTAATTTTACAATAATAGCAAAACCCCAAGATGCCTTTTTAAAGCAAGCAGAGCCTCCAATTCTGATTTTGGCAAGTCACAAAAGCCTTTCGGCTTAAGAACGTCCTAGAATACTTAGAAGAAAGTTGTCTTTTGCACAATGGGTCAATCAGACTATGTTGACATTATCACATTCTTGGAATGTTTATTAAACAATGCTTTGTTCTTCTATTATACAAATAAACAAGATAAAACTGGCTCAAGCTGCATGAACACGGATTTCACTAGTTGTTGACACAGCAAAACAAGTCTGAAATTAGGAAGTGAAAGATGTTTCAAACCTGTAAAAATAAATATGGTTTTGCATGTGGCACTGAATTTTCACATAATTTCTACCCACTCTTTTAATCAGATGTCAGGTTTTATTTCTAAATCCTCTTTGGGGGGGNAAGTGATTTCACTTACTATATCAGAGTTAATTCTCAAGCCACAACAAGGCGGTTTTTACCACTGATGGGTTTCAGGGGTTCTTAAGTCTCTTGCAAATTAAACGAAGCAGGTCCCAAAGGTCAGAAAGCCAGGGCTCACTATCAAATTGGCTGATTAAAAAGGTTTTGTTGAAAATCTACAATAGCTGAATGATATTTCTGTGTCATGTTTGAAAGTGGAAGTTTACAACAGCTGTTTTTATGACTTTTACAACCATAAACGAGAGGTATTTCCAAGAAAATGTAGACAAACAAGAGATTACCAAAAAAACCACCAAACACACACACAAACCCCACAAACCACAGAAAAGCTAATTTTTACTAATTATACTAGCTACCTGTTTATTCTGCTGGACTAAGCACATAAATAAATTCACAGTCTGCATAGACTAAATACTGTTTATGCACAACAGATATAGGCACAGTAGGCACTAGTTGGTCAGGAGTATTTCCTTGTATCTCATGTCTATTACTTTTCCCCCCTTCCTCACCAGTTTCTCTTTACATTTATTGTAAGCTTTTCTTAGAATTCTTATGAAAAGGAAAAGCAATTGAAAGCAAATAAATCTTTTAAAAGCAGGTGATACTCCAATAAAATCTATGTTCCTCCTTTGTACAAAATGGTCAAAATCAAAAAGCACAGTCACATGGACCCACATGATACCTCACGGAATTTAACAAATTCTGTCTTTCATTAAGATTAATTAAATGTAAGAAATACTCCACCATGCTTGGAAAAACAAAGCAAAACAGAGACACATTCTAATCTATTAAAAGTGCCTGAACTAATATACCTCTTTAAGCAGCAAATTGATTGGCCATGCATTTAGAATTAAGTTCCACTAAAACTGCACTTTTCACTGAAGTGCAGATGTTTCATTGTGGTTTTGGTTTTTTGTTCTTGTTTGTTCTTTCTTTAGGTAAAGCCAATTAAAAAAAAATCCTTTACCAAATTCAGAACAAGCTAGCTGGAATATGGAGGGAGTGGGGAGAAGATAAAAACTGTCAAAAAGAATTTCCTCTCCTTTTCTCAAGGAGATTCAAGAAACAGGTGTAAACAGTGTAATAGTTAATTTTCTTGACTACAGATATGGAGTTCTAAATACACAGATAAATACACAGAAAATTCTGAGTATTTTCTAGACAGCTAAGTAACTATTTATTGAGTCAGAAAATCTGCTTTTATTTATTAAAAAAATGTTACCAAGCTGAAAATCTTCGTATGTCAATATTCTCAGAAAATTCAGTGTGGCCTTTACCAAACTACCCAAAACATACATCTTTCAAGTGCTTTTCAACTTAACACTTTAAGTTCACAGTTTTATTCACCATGCAAAGCTAGTCTCAAGTTCAGGAGGAGTTTAACCACACACAGATAGGAAATCTGTCCAGAAGAGATTCTAGCTGCATTGAAATAAACCTTCACATTTATCATCCTTTCTGATTTTCTGTCCTACAAATCACTGATTCGTAACTTCCTTTACCAGCCTAAAGACTTATGCTTGTGAAGTTGCTACTGCTTACAATGATTATTTTTCCCTCCCTTCTGCTACTTGGTGGGGGGTAGGGGGAAGGGTGTGGAAATAAAAAATATTACAGAAGCAGAACAAAATAAACAAAAATGAACACAGCCAACCAATCACAGAAGTGGTATCTGTGCTGGCTAGCTAATAACTTAAATACGACTCCATTAATAATGAGCACAGCAGTATCCTGTGTGATGAAGCCCATGAACTTAGTAAAAAAATTGGTTTTCACTCAAATGAAAGGACATACTCCACGATAGACAAGTACATGGAAAACAAAACAATTTAAGGGAAAGCACATAAAGAGTAAACAGTTAAATCCTGACTTCTGAGGGCCAGTTCTCATTCATCTAACACACCATACGCTCTCAGAGATAAATAACAGGCACGCTTCTTGAGTTATCGCGACACTTCTGAGCCTTTTTCTGTACGTAAATAGAAGACATGCCAAAAAGTCTTTATCAGTATTCTCTCCAAAGAAGCTCATGCTCCACCTGACATTTTGCATCCTAAAAAAAAAACGTAAGGTCAAAACAACAAACCTGCACAACATTAGTACAGGTATCTCAAACACCAAGTTAAAATAGAACCACAAATACTCCAAAAGCTACATGCAATTCAGCGGGCATGGGCACTTCTACTTTTGCAGTTTAGGAGAAGAATCTGTTATTTTTAGATTAAAACTGCCATGTTTTAAAACTTTTCACCTTATATATTCAGTACATCACACAATATTCTGAACCATGTAGTATCCAAAACAAGGTACTGCAGATCGATTTCTCATCAGGTAAAGGTAACTCACTCCACCTGTACACATACATAAGCCTGAAATATCAAGTCCTACATGTTCTCAACCATGAAAACTGGAAGCACAGACGTTTGCCAAGACATGTTCGTTGGTTTTTTTTTTTCCATATCTAAGATATCCTTCAACAGTATTTATATTTATTAACGCTTATATCAAAACTTCAAATACAGGGAAATAACTCTCCATTTTCCTTGTTAGATTCTCTAGATTAAGTCCACTGTTGCTTTATAAAATGGCAGAAATTAACTTTGGTATGCTTCACCTCTTGATCCTTATGAGCAATCTTGTGAACTTAACACAGCATTATAAAATGAGTAACAGCAACAAAAAAAACACTCTGACACAGTTAAGGATATTTCTGTCAGCAGTTTTAAATCGGAGAAAAAGAAATCCATTATAAGCTTCTGGGGAAAGAACAAAACAAAGGAACATGAATGTGCCTTTAGGAAACATTGTTACTATATTTATGTTAAAATACCTCTTGTGAAACAGAGACCATAGAAACAGTTAGCAAAAACTGTCCTTCCCAGTCATTCCTTCCTTATGGGTTCTTGCTCTTCTTAGCCATTAGGCAGCTCTAACACTTTTGAGAAGTTAGGCTGTAAGAGGCAGGGAGCACTTTTGTGACATTAATCACTCAAACTATTTTCCTTAAAAAAAAAAAAAAAAGAAGCCAAAATGGGAGACTTATGGACGTATACTCTAAAAGCTTACTAGCATTTCACTGTAAAGCAAACCTGTCTACTACCAGAAGGGTTTCCCACCACTGATGACTCTTTAATATTTCTGGATATGTCAGAAAGTTTGGCACAGCTGGAATTTGAAGTCTCGAGTGCTGCAGCTTCAGAAATCATGAATTTATTGACAGGATTCACTTTTTGGAAGTAAGTACATCATCAGACCAGACTCCAGATAAGGGAGTCTCCAAAGCCTACCTATAACTGAGGAAGCAGCTCTAGAGTTCTTCATTCTGCATGGTGACTATACCCCATCTTCAGCATCAACACCTCACGACTGCTGCAGAGCCAAGCTGCAAGCAGCTGAATTTAACCATGTAGTCCAGATGGACAGGAAAAAAATAATCTTCCATTTCTATCTATTGTTCTCCTGTCAAATTCTAAACTGCCCTGTGCTGTAATCAGGGGCAGCCAGGAACGGTAGGGTTAAAAACACTCATGCGCGGCGCACTCAAACTTCGCTGTGTCTCATTTCATTCCTCTTCAGCCCCAAAGGGAAGGCAGTAAGGTTATGTTTTGGAGGGAAAGAACACCACCCCAGAAGCCTGTTTACACAACACAAGGGAAAGGGAAGAAAACGACCACTAATAAAAGGCTTTAGCCTTTGCTAAATGCTGCCAAGTCTTTTTAATCCCCAGTGCAAACACCGACAGGGAGATCAAAAACGGTTTTACAATCTTAACGCGGCATTTCCAGACCTTCTTAAGCCACAGTTAGGGAGGATTTTAGTGACATGCCCGACTGAACGCGAGAGCAGCAATTCCCTTCCACAGAAAGTCGCAGGTCCCGGCTGCCGTCTATGCCATCTTTCTCCAAAGCCTCCACATTCCTGCACTGGCAAACCCCGCTACGGGCAGCACGTCCGTGCCGGGCACCGCACTCGCCCCGCGTCCCTTCCATCCCTGCCTAGCCAGAGTGGTCGCCCGCACCCTCGGGCTCGGAAACTTCCGCACGTCCCATGTTCCCCACCCGGCTCCGGGCAGGTGCCGCAGGCCCTTCGGAGAAGACCTCCCGCTGCCACCAGCCGACGACGTTACAGAGGGCGTGAGGCCCCGCTCCACGGGCCGGCTGCCGCCGCCGTGCCTGACGCAGCCGCTTTCGGTGCCGCGGGAGCGCGGCGCTAGAGGGGCGGGCCCGGCGGAGGCGCCCGGGCCCCGGCGACAGACTCACCGTGAAGGGCTGGTCGTGCAGGCTCCCCACGGAGAAGCAGTTGTCCCCGGGGTTCACAGCCCCCGTCAGCACCTGGTGCAGGTTCATGGTGACAGGGCGCCGCCAGCCCGCCGGCCCCTGCCGCTCGGCCACCACTCGTCCCNCTGCCACCGCCCCTGCCCAGCGGCCGCGCCGGCCCAGCTCTCGCGAGAGCATGGTACGGAGTCACCGCTACCGTCAGCCGCACCGTCAGCGCCGCCTCCGCCACCACCGACTGCCTTCCCTGGGCCTGGGCGGCAGCTCTGCTGCACCCAGCCGCGGCAAACGGCTAGAGGATGAGCGAGGGGCCGGGTACTGCGCATGTGCCCCGCCAGGGCGGGCCTATTTGCGTCCTACCTCGGAGTCTCGAACTGTGCCGGGTCACCCGGGCGGGCTGTGGGCAATGGTGGCTCGATGAACTTACCGTTAAAATTAGCCTCGAAAGTGCTATCTCGATAAGAAATGCTGCAGTGGGATCGATGCAGCTGAACGGGGGCAGAAGTAGGACTTGTAAGCCTGCCGCTCCTCCTCCAGCCTGGCTGCAGCGGCCTGTCAGGGCCCCTCAGCGTGTGAAGAGCTCAATGGATGGTGAGACTGAGGCTTCTCCCAGCTGTGAGAACAGCTGTTCTTACTACTGCATCGAAGACACTTTTGTGCCTCGTAGTTTTTGTGTCCTGCCACTTGAACTAGGTTTTCTTGCTCCATGAATGGCTCACAGAAAGTGCATCACTTGCGCTTTCCCTCACAAATCCCAGCTCCCATGCTTGCCCTACTTCACTACTGAATATTAAAGCCCTTTTCTGCCCTTCAGCTGACCCAAGAAACAATACAAAATCATTTCACGATGCGTAGGCATGAGGCATAACTTTGTATCACACCCTACAATATGTATATTGGGATACTATGTGACAATGCCTTGTCCTTTTCTGTTTACTTTCCCAGCCACTGTGCAATCAGTGTCACACTCCTACCCTTATAGTTACAGTCCCACATTTCATTTTAGTAAACAGAAGATTTGAATCCTTTGTCAAGCAGATACAAAAGCATTTTGCCATAACACTGCTGCAATAATTCATGCAAATGATAGATTTCCCTGTTTTCTAAAGTCTTCCAATGTGAGGAAAAATTCATCAAATTTGCCACTGTGTGTACGTTCCTTTAAAGAACCATCAATTTCTCATGCTGGTTGTGAACTGCTGTCAATCACTTTTGGTTTGCAATGGATCAAAAAGTTTATCAAATTATCCTATTAAGTTACTCTATTCTTCTTTCCAGCTGTCTTTCACTTTGTTGAGCCTTATCATTTCTCTTGCAACATCTAGGACAAGAGGAAATGGCCTCCAGTTGCACCAGGGGAGGGTTAAGTAGGATATTATTAGAAGAAACTTCTTGATTGAAAGGGTTCTCAAACACTGGAACAGGTTCCCCAGGGAGGTGGTGGAATCTCCATCAATGGAAGGGTTTAAAAGACATATAGATGTGGTGCTGAGGGACTGCGGTGGCTTGGGAACTCTCTACCCCCCAATTTAAATTTACCGGACCAGCTCAGAGAGCTTGGAAGTAAGATAAAGCTATATTTACATCAAAGCTAAACTTACAAGCATATATACACAATATCTTTACATGTATTTACAATTATACACAATTCAGAAATAATACAGAAATCTCCCCTCCCCCATGACAAAGAAAAAGCCCAGAAGGGGCCAGCACCACCCTCTCTCTCCCCAGATAGAAAACAACCAGCGAAGCGCATATGTTACCTGGTCAGTCAAGGTTAGCGGAAGAGATTAGACCAGAAAGGAGAAGCAAACAGATCCAGTGCCCAAGAGCAAAGAAAAAACAGTTGTTTACATATTGGCTTTTTATACCTCTTAGCAAACCAATCAATGATACAAACTTCATCATTGTTATTCTTTTTCCAGCCAATGATCTAATTTCTTTTATCAGAACATTCCATTAAGCCTTAAATCACTACAGGGCCATGGTTTAGGACCAGACTTGGTAGTTAGATAATGGTTGGACTCCATGATCTTAAAGGTCTTCCAGATGAAACAATTTTGTGATTTTATCTGTTAGATCAGTCACAGACAAGTTACATACTGTACATTTTATTGTAATATCAAAGTGAATGCACTGTTGGACACTGACAAATTTCAGCTCTGGCCTGCATAGTTTTGCACTGCACACCATTATTTTTTTAAAAGAAGCTTAAATTTATTCAATACAATGAAAAATATATTTATGCATCATATTACTGACAATAAACAGAGGTTAGTTTTGCTCAGAATTCCAAAATTTGAGTTATCCGAAGGTAAAAAAACGAAGAATCTCAGAAAGTTCATAACCACCACAAAAGTGTTTCCTGTGCTTTTTGATAAGTTTGGATATTTTTCTCACCTTCTAAGTGAACACTTTTCCAAAAAGTCCTTTGTTTCACCTTTCACTTGGAAGTATCTAAGAGACAGAAAAAGCACTGAGTTTGCCCTACAGGATTACAAAATACCGTCACAAGCTCCTTTCCGCTGTTTTGCCCCCTAACCTCAGTAAATCTTCTTTCTTTATTCCAGGGGCTGTAAATCTTCTCACAAGCTGCTGACTCCTGTCACTCACAACTGCTGCTGAACACACTCAATCACTCCTTGCCTCTGGCTTTTTAAAGGGGCACTAAAGAAAATATTTAACATAGAGTGACTATTCTGGAAGACTGCTAGAACCTCATCATCTGTGCATGCATAGGAGGGCTTGGAAGTGAATGATGTAGTGTTTTTTTAATATTGACCAAGCTTTACTTTTTCAGTAACAATGAGGCCTTTGAGTACTCCAAAAAGCAATACCAAGTATATATTTTTCATTAGTAAATCCCACTTGTGTTTCCCTAATAATGTTCAAGGAAAGACCAAATGAGAATTTTAGATCATCCACCCAAAAGTTTTTTTGAAGTTCCAAATTGCACCTCTGAAAAGCAAACCCACATTAACAATGTAATGCAGTATAAATTCGATGTATGCTTGTAAATTATTTCACTTAAACAAGGACAATTATATACTTTGTGTTCTTTCAGTACAATAAACATCCATGAGTCACTTATTAACAGCAGTGAGCTTGCTTGTGTCAATGATACACAGGCAGCTTTGCAAGAAGTTGGTATTTTAAGTGGCACATTTAGAGTTCTTCTACAGCAATGTCTAGAAATTGTTGTTTCCTTCCCTGATTTCTTAATACGAGCTATACCCATGTAGCATTCTTTTTTCCCCTTCTATATTTTTTCCCCTCTAAAATAATTTATTGTATGAAATTCATTATATTTTAATTTGCTTCTATAAAAACAATGGACTGCAGCTGGCAACAACTGTTCCACCTCATATACTCTTTGACTTTGTCTTCGTTGCCCTTGATATTTCTGCAAGACTTCTTTGGTTTGTGAATACTCAAGGCAAAAGTCTGACCTTAAGTGAGATCAAGAGAAAATACCCTTACTGATCTGCTCAAGATCCAGAGTTCCCTCCTGTGCCCACATTAGGAAACAGCTGAAGAAGTACCCGATTCTCTTCTTGAGCTTCTGTGACTTCTGGCTGTGTAAAAAGTCAAAATACAGCGTGGCATCTTGGGGAAACATGAAATGCATAAACACATACATATTGCCTTTAGTAATAGGGTCCTAAACAGTTCATGATTTTGTGAAAGCTTAAATGTTTGCTTTGTTCATATATTTAGTATTCCAGGTTTTATTATCTGTAGTCTGCAGGTTAAAGTGATTTTTTTTTTATACTGTTTTCAGTTGGTGAAAGACATTTTGTAACATCTCGTGTAGCTGTCACATCTCTTAAAAGGTACAGTGCAGTACATTCTCTTTCACTTCAGTGATTTGATAGCACCTTTTGCTTGGTGACGGAGATACATGCTGACTGGTATGCTTTCTTACAGGAGATTAGTAAGGATGTTTTGGTTTATTCAATTCACCTTTTATCTGGCTTTTGGTGATACTGCCGTTTTACAAGCTCAGAGTATTTTCAGCAGTTTCCAAGGTAAAAGCCAATCACTATTAGACACCTCAGGCTTGCAAATTAACAATTAACAATCTTTTAAAATTACCATTCATATTCAGAATTGTACATTCGTTCACAGGCTGAGATTAAAGCTGCTTTTGAAGAAAATCATTAAAGGGATTCTGGATAATGCATTACATTACCATTTCTCCATGTATTTAGAAAATATTCTATGGTCACTGACAGCAGAGGATGCTAAGCTGAACTTCATCTCAAGCAAGGGCAGCAGGGTGGTCCTAGAGAGGTTTCTTATGGATCACTCCCCTATGGCTTCCCCAGAAGGCTACTGCCAGGCCGTGGGGGCAGCACAGTGTCAGGGTTGTGAGAGCCAAGCAGGCTGCTTCAGCACGGAGCCGCTGTGCAAAATAACCTACTGGTGGGCTGTGTAGTGTATGGCTGAGAATGATCTTGCATGGCACGTGGAAGTTCAATCCTACTGCAAATGCCAAGCTGTGCTGGTTTCCAAACGCATCAGTCAGCTTTCAGATGTCATCAGTCTCACCAGGAACAGGGTACTTTTTGTGCCATGGTGCAATAGTCAGTATCCTGGATGGTACTGAGCCAGGCTTCCTCAACTCACATGAAGATGCCCTTTCAGTTGATCGGTTCTTTGTGTAGACCTGGGAAACTTGATCTGGCCTTGAAGTTGCTCTGACTGCTCACATGCTGAACTCTTAGGCTGCTCATGTGTAAACCTGTTACTTGAAATTCACGAGAGGCCATTGAAATAGACACCACACAGTGCTACTTACCAGAGTGCATTTGCCCTTTGTATGTAAACACTGAAATATTCATTAAGTCAAGTCTTTTCTGAGATCCTGCCAATTTCAGGTTGAGTACAGTACTAAATTTTCTGCTGTTGTTGATTCCTATGAAATATTAAATATGTAAATAAATATATAGGCTCCACATTAATGTAGTGAATATTCCATCCATACAGCCAGTCTGTTCTAATAAAGAATATTCCATCATATATTTTGAACCTTCATACTTGTTTTCCGTTATCATGAGTGACAACCTTTATAGGCATCTCCAACAAATTCATCTAAGATATAATGCAATCACTTTGTTTTCCTTTCATGTTTGTATCAAGTGTTTATATGCATATGTTCTCAAAATGATTGTCAGCATAGCTCCACAGATCTATTGCATAAAGATGTCTGTATTTAGGCCTTCAAAATGGCTTAAGATTCTCAAGGGCCAGCCTGAAGAAAACAAACAAACAAAACCAAACAAACAAACGCCCTATTTAGTCAACATTTTGTCTCTTTAAGGTACTTATGGTTAGGTTTTAACCTTATAGGAGGGTGGTATGACCTTGTGGCAGGGGAGTGGTTATTACCTATATCTGTATAAAGATTTAGGCAGACAGCCATCTACATACTGAGAAAGGAAGATACAAAACACGCTAGCCTGCTGTTCTCTCCTGTTGCAGTGTAAATGAAGTGTAAACCATTTTCCCCACAAATGCATACACTCCCTCTTATCTCAGCTACTTGGTGAGGTAGTTTCCATTCTTTTGCCAGCAGTTTTAGTGGTGTGCAGTGAAAGCTCACCAGCTGCTCCTTTTCTGCTTGCTACAGTTCAACGAAGGAGCTGTGATCCTCTGCTCAGGATTTTATATACATATATGCAGGATGTCTGGTGAGTCAGGTATAGTTGCCTTTTTAATATTACCTTTTTAATATTGTTTTAACCCTTCCAAGTAAAGAAGAGAAAGCAAGAGCAAACAAAGAAGGAGAGCTGGTCTTTGTGTTACGAACATTCATTCTTTCCGCTATTTATACCTCTACAAAAAACATAAAAACAAAGGTGCTCAGACTAAGAAAACATTAACATTTCAGCCTAATGGTAGATTTGCAGTTGACTGCTATATGCTGAGTGGCATCCAAGTTACTGATTATATGTGTAACTAACTTGGCAGGTCTTGAAAGGAGCTATCAAACATGATGTCTTTCTCATCATTTGATCACCTGTATGTCAACTGTTTAACTGATAATGAAGTGTTTGGGTTTTTTATAGGGGTGAATGGTACTGAAACATCTTCCCTTTATAAAAAAAAAAAAAGAGACTTATTAACGTAGTTGTTGACAGGATCTTAAATGTATGCATGCACACTTTAAGATATATTAAAAGGTGGAGGGAGGTCTGTCAGTACCAGACTGGCTTGCAACTAAAGAAAATTACTTTTTTATTACATTAAAAACACATACACAAAGAAAGAAACAAAATCCCCAACCCAACAACAAATAAACAAAACCAACCAACAAATAAACAAAAACTCCCCCCAAATTTCCTTGTTTAAATCTTGCTGTGAATGTGTCACTGTGTTTTATGAAGACTGTGACTTTCCTGAAACAGTATGTGGGTTTGTGATGTAAACTACTTAATATATCCAAGAGCAATAATGCTTTCTCGTGACTCTTCCTCCACCACACATTGTACACGCCACCTCAATGGACTGATTTTATTTACTGCTGAGTCAATATTTACCACTTCGCTACTGCCTGCAGTAGTTTTAATCCCTGTTTGAACAACTGAATGGTAGCATGAGCTTTTTAAAGCATTTAAGTCTTAATCCTGTTGTATTCAGTGAGTTTCCAGTGAAAGTTAGGAGGGTTCAACACCTCAAAATATTGGCATGGAATTCTAATTGCAGAAGCTACGTGTAACAAAGCAGCTCTAAGAAATACCATCTATTTTTCCATTTAAAGTCTTATTTTTCTTGTAGTGTAAGATTATTTGCTTGCACATGGATTTTAATATTTAATTCCAGAGGCTCATCAGGAAATATTTTTGCTCTATGAAATGCTCGATTTCACTGATGCCAGTTGGCATGGGCAATGGCAGCAGAATTTCCTCATCTGTCCTAGCTCCTGTTAGTAGGTGGAATTGTAAAACAGATAGATGGAGGGACTACACAGAAGGTGTTTTGATAAGATAAAGGACTCTTTTGTATTGCTGATAATCACACACCAGTGTTTGCTGGAGTAGGCAGCAGCATCAATGGAAAGGGGAAAATATGCTGTCACATTTAATGGAGCAGGCACCAGAGGCAGCTGCCTCTGTGGCAGCTCATGCATGGATGACAGTAGGGAATGTTTTCCTGTCATACATGGATGATGGGTGAGCAGGGTGCTGGTGAGATATTGTTTGCCTAGGCCTCAGCTATGACTGTTTGTTATTTGCATTGCCTTGTAGGACTTGGTCAAGCAGTGGGGAAACACTGTGTGTGAGCCAGGGGAAACAAAATACCTGGAAGGTGCATTTTCCACAGTGTTGTTCTCCCACTGTGGAGCAAAAAAAAAATGGGAGTCTTTCCATGCATGTGTGAACAGAAGGGAACCTGGAACCATACACCTGAGGAAGAACTAAACCAAAGAGAAAGTAAAAGAGAAGTGAAATACCAACAGCCATCAAGAAGTTGGTGTCCCACTTCTCTCTGATACACTAAATCAGTTTGTAAACACAGGCTTAGATCCAGGCAATGCTGTTTCAGTCTTTTTTTCCACATTTTTTGTTTGGTTGGTTTTAGGGTTTTTTTTCATAAGCAGTTTACTATGCAAGGTTTTTGAACAATGATATAAAGCCATGAAAAGTGCTTGAACTATACAGATATTAAAATGCCACCCAGGCAAAGAAAAAGCAGCAATGCAAAGCTTCATTCAATAAATACAGTTAGCTCCTATATAAAAGCTTGAAACTGGCTGGGGTAGACTGTCTGCTGTGTTGTAGAGATTAAGCCCTTAAACACATTTTGGAGGAAGAGAAATTAATTTCTCTTCTGCAATTCCAGTGTCATCTTCTGTAAACTACTGAATTTCCATTGCAAAGGCCACTGTCATTCAGTACAATACATTCAGCAATACTGATGTCTATAATGAATTTTATATTATCTCTCTATTTTATCTCTATTTTTCCTAGGGGACATTGCAAAGAAACAAGTAGCAAACACAGGAAGGCAAAACAGAAGTGAGATGTACATGCTGTGTTTGCTTTTACAGCTTACTCTGTCTTCTTAAATAAAAACAGACAAGACTCAGCCTCACCCAGAAGTTCAGCAAAATAAAATTTATAGTAATCAGATATTATCTGTAATTAGATTCTGTGTTTAAATATATCAGTCCAGAGAGGGAAATAGCTAACTGAATAAAATCAGCACTCAAAAGCCTGAAACTGGCAGTTCAGTCTCAGAAATTGTTTCCTGCTTTTGATTTCCATGTAAATATAAAACAGTTCTGCTTATCTTCTTAGGAGTCTGTGTGCACATGTGTGCATGTCCTTATGTGCGTGTTTCTGTGTGATGGATCATCACTATGCATGCTACTTGGCCTATTTTCAGAATGCACAGCAATCAGCAATGATTACTTGAAATATGAAGAAATATGAATCTCTAATTATTTCCTTGGTAGATGATTCAACCAAAAGCTCATCACCCTTTGGTTCTTAAGATTTTTACCATTCTAAGTGGTCACAGTGTTTTCATATTACATAAAAAGTACTGTCTAATATCAAGTGCATTTTTTTTTCTAGATGTAGCACTACAGTTTTTGCATTAACAACACATGGCAAATTAGTATTTCATTATTTGAATATGCTACCTCATAAGCAACAGAAAACATGGAACAACATATCAAAACCAGTAAAATCACCAGTTTGGCTTTTACCATAGCTAGATGAAATTTACTGTGACAACTGTAATTTTCCATTGAATTGTTGGTACATACGTAATTAAAAATAACTATCCTCAGGAGAGTGCCGGTGAAGTATTATTTCTTTGGTTCAGTATTGCTTACACAGTTTGAAAACTGTCATCTCCAGTAACTTCACAGAATTACAGAACGTTAAGGGATTGAAAAGAACCTCCAAAGATCATCTAGCCCAACACCCCTGCCACAGCAGGATCACCGAGAGTAGGTCACAGAAAAACTGTACGCAAAAGATGGCACGAAAAACCCAACCTAGAACTCTTTAACAAAGCAATGTACCCATTTTACCAAACAGTAGGCACATTTTTGAGTAAAAAAAATAAAAATGTTCAGATTTCATATTCTCTCACTTATATGTTAATTCTGAACCAATTTTAGCTACAAAAACTTTGAATTTATGAGATTCCAGACTAAATGCTACCACCATATTCTTTCTTTATGAAGATACTTGCATAAAGCACGCAAATGCATTTTAGGCTTGGGAAACAGTAATAATTGTAAGGACACTTTCCCTAATATTCTACTAAACATAGTAACTGAATTGGAAGAAATTTACTGCTTACAAAAATAAGGGAAAATGAGCAGACCTGCTGCAAGTTTGTATTTTGTTCACCAGTCAGGAGGAGAATGGAAATTAAGGGGCAAGGCAAATCATGAATTAAATGTATCACTGCTGATTTTATTGGTTTTGGGGAAATCTAATGAGAAAAATGTCTATGAATAATTTTGGTCCTTCCTAATGGTAATCACCAAAGGAAAGAACTGAGAGATGGACTTGGGAATTTTCCAAACTCTTTCACAGATACTAAGTATATACAAAATAAGAATATGCTTCCTTTTCATGTAAATCAGATGAGTGACACGACTTAGGGAGTGAAGCTGACCAATGCCGAGGAATATAAAGGTAGGTGAAACATTCCGAGGCAGTATGTTGGGAAGCCACCACTGGAGTGGTGTGAGAAGCTTGCTAGTGCCCTCTAAACATGGTACTTGTCAACCATCTATGGGAAATACTTGGCAATAGCCCCAGGAGAGAGTATTACAGAGCACAGTGCACAACAAATTAACAGAGTAAACAGGGAACTGTGCCTCTGCACTAGCCTCTGTTAAGTGAAATATGTAAGCTTTTGGCCTCAGAATGCTGAGACACCAATTTATTCCCAGGTGCCATTATTGAAGTGCAAGTTTTTTCAAACATACCTTCTCCTGCTTTGCTGTCAGGCCCCACTGCAGCAGCAGTCAGCAGCATCAACCTGCCTGTCACGTCTGCTCAAGCTCATAGGCAGCTCCCTTTGTTGCTGCTTTCAGTCTCTTTACAAATGGGCTGTGGGCACTGTACATACCAGGTGATGTACAGCTCAACATGAACTAGGTTCTATAGCAGTTAGCTGTTCTCCCTTAAAAGCTACCTACGCTTCTCTGCCTGTGCATAAAGGAGTTCATTCAGTGTCGTGCGCATGCTGAGCATCTGAAGCTGGTATAAATACATGTTCCAAATAATTTTATGTACTCATTTTTGTACCTTTCTGACTTTGCAGTGCACATGTCACACCAGCCAAACTTCTACGGCACTCTAGTAGACAAGCTGCCTGCAAATCAAGGTAATCTGAAGAATCAACCCTTTACAAGCTGTCTATGAATCTGCCACCTTTGTCCTTATACAAGCACAGACTTTTTAATATAGAGGCTGCTTTATGCATTTTGCACCTGAGAAGGGCAGACAAAATTGACATACTGCAACGGTTTTCTCTATTTCCTGTAACTTTAGGTGGCAGCATCACAACAAAGACCTTCGCTGCACATCATCACACTGATACACAACAGCAAAATCAATGTCAGACATAGCTCAAACTATAGAAAACTCTAAAATCTGCAGCTCTGCATAATGTTATTGTGGAGTCTCAAGCTGCAGTTAACTGCAGCATTTTGTGTTGTGTGGCTGGTAAGCAGCTTTTCCTTCAGCACTGCATAGCCACAGTGCTGTTGTTTTGGGGATTTTTTTTTTCCATGTGGATGTCACCTTAGATGGCCTTGAATATGCAGGAGGTTTATTCCTTCCAGCCTATTTCCCACTCTTCACTGATGTGCATGCTGATTTTTTTCTTACTGATCCCAGTGCATTGAGCCATCTTTTCCTATTACCTCACAGCAGTTCTCAGTCCTCTGTGTTCCACAGCATTGTGGTATGGGACCTTCAATTCCTCTCTGCTCCAGAACATACTTGTCATGGGAAATGATAAGCTGGGATTATTTTAGGTCAGTTCAGCAAGATGCTTGCAAAGCCTCAAATACAAGTCTATCAATGCATAGAATTAATACTACACAAGAAATTACAGCTTTCTATATTACTTTTATCCTTTGGATTTCCCCTCCCCCCCC
>WBNM01020587.1:0-34907 GCA_013399055.1 Ramphastos sulfuratus
CTTCCCAGCCCTCCTGTAGGCCTGGGATATTGGAAGGCTACTACAAGGTCTCCTGGAAGCCTTCTCTTCTCCAGGCTGAAGAGCCCCAACTAATCATTAGGTATCATGAAAAGGGAAGTGTCAGCATTTCATCAGCAGTAAACTGGGTGACTGTTGTCTTGTTACCTGATAGTGCTCACAGTCTCATCCTGTCATTACAAGACCTTGTAAATAGTCCCTCCCCAGCCTTCCTGTAGGCCCCCTTCAGATACTGGAAGGCTACTATAAGGTCTCCTCGAAGCCATGAAGTCCTAATATGAGGATCTTCGTGGTAGAATGATCACAGGGTATTTGTTGTTTGCAGTGATTTCAGATTTTTGGAGTGGATATGGTACTTGTGTTAAAGGACACTTCCAAAGTCAGAGTCCAGCTTGCTTTCAAGGGCCTACAGCTCAGCTCTATCCACTGATAATGCTTTAATGCTAACATCTATTATAATGTGCAGAATCACAGAACGTACAGGCCAAGCTTGTGCCACTAAAGTCAATGAGGTGTGGTTCAGACACTAAGTGAAACTGAATACTTGTTTGTTCCTGTCCTTTGCATAAACAGGGACCTGTCCTACATAGCAGCGTTGACACCCCTCTGGAGAACTGCTATAAGTAAATGTTGTACTTCATTACCCCTCAGCCAGATTAATTCTCCTTTCAACAAAGCAAAGATGGACCTACTTCCTTTTCACTTAGCTCAAACAGTGCATGTATATGCATGCCTGGATGTGTGCACGACGGAGGTTTAAACTGAACGGCATAAATACTAGAAACAGGAATGCCCAGAAGGCAAAGTAGAGGGGTTGAGCAGTGCTGTGGAAGAGAGGTCCAGGATCCTGACTGTATTGAAAATTCCATCTGTTCTCCACAGCGAGCATCATCAGATAACTGCTGCTCTGCACTGAAACTGAGAGAACTAGGACAATGTTGTTGCATCCATATTTGTTCACTTCAGTGCTGCACACAGATTCTCAGGCAGTTTCTCCAGTGATCTATGGCTTGCCTGCCTCTTGAGTAATAAAAGTGCAGAGACCATACTACTGATTGTGTAATATTTTTGATGACTAGAATGACACATTTACCTCCCTGGTGTCTCCTTTCTTTGCAGCAAAAGCATTTCACCTCAGGGGCCTATTTCTGACCGCACAGCAACTCCACGGGCTGAGGTGAGTGCTCTGCACAATCTGTCATAGCATAGGAGATTAAACTCTGTTTTACTTTGCTATCTCATTGATCAAGTTGCCTTTTCCAATTAGAGCTTGAGGAAAGAAGGGAAAGTGAAAACAACACAGGAAAGCAATTGATTTTAACAACAGGGAATGAAACAAAGGATGGGAAAGGAGTGTTCTGTTCCTTCTTCCTGGAGTAATAAGAGGATTCATTGTGAAGTTGTCATGACAGGAGGTTCAAAACTGAGAGGCACATACAGCTTGCTGTCAGATGGTCCACACTTACATAGTGATACCTATAAATGAAATTTAAAAGAAGCATGAGCTTCAGGCTCATTGACTTTAAAACACATTTAAAAGCTTTTGTAGGTGAAGCATGCTGGTATTTTCTGTAACACAAGGCTTCTGCTGAAAAGACATTTGTCTTCTGCAGTGTATTATCTTGGTATGAAGCACATAGAACTGCTTTGTACTTGCCTGAGCATGGTCATGTTTCCTTCCCTTTCCCATTTTAACCACCTGTCAATTCCCCAGACTTCCCCAACTCTCTCTGTTCAGCATGAAGGCCTGAAAGCCAAAAGTAAAAACAACAATTAATTACCCTTAAATTAGGACACAATAGTTCTGGATTTTTTTAAGGCTCTTTGTGATAGTTTTGCAGCAAAGCTGAAAGCTGAAAAACTGCAGCTAGAAATAAGAGATTTTTTTAAAATTCTTGAGGTTTCAAGTTTTCAAATGTTCAAGATTTCAGTTGTCTTCGGCCCGGCTGATTTACTTGATCTTAGGTGTTTTCAACTTACCTACATTTATTTCTTCAGAGCTCAGTGTTCAGCCACTGTAACAATCCCAGCATGCAGCTCTGCCAGAGCCATGTTTATCCTAGCACCTTCACTGCTCCTTCAAAGCAATTTTGTGCATGCTGAGGAGGAGAAGAAATTGTGAGAAGTGCAGGTTATGATCATACATATGACCTTACATCAAAAATACATCTGTGATGGCAAGTGCATACTATCATCCTGCTTTGTACTCTCACCCCATGTACAGAGCAGAAAGATTCACTTCTCTAATACTGTGAATAAATACTTTCAGTGTTATGACTTTCAATAGGCACTGTTTGATTTTTCTGGAGCCAATAAACTGGAACTCAGCTTCAAGAAAGGAGACTTGATCTATCTACTCAGCAGAGTAAACAAAGACTGGTTGGAGGTAAGACTGCAGTAGGGTGCTGATTATTAGCATACATTGAAATATATGAGCAGAAAGTGCTCTCCTGGTCCTTGGGACCTGTCTCCTCCTCTCAAGGAGAAACTGCATCATAATCAGGTCTCGCTGTCAAGAATAAATACTTGACTCCAAATTCAAAAGTTTCTTTTCTTGATGGTTTTTAGCTTGCAAATCTTCTGCCCTCTGTTTGCATTTGCTTCTGCTGAGATGTTGATAAATTCTTTGGAAGCAATTAGAACACAAAAAGGCCACAGAAAGGAGATGGAAACTCCATTTCAGCGATTAATTGGCTTCTTGCCTCAGGGCAAGTTGCTGTATACTTCATGCTTCATACCACAACAGACGTCAGCTTGATTAGAGAGAACTTGGGCAATGTAGCAGTGTTCTGAAAAAAGATGAGGAGAACATACTGTGTGTTTGCTGATATGACATATCTACTTGCCCAAACACCACAGCCTTTCTTGGTAACCATCTGACTTCCATTTTTTATACACTGTTTCATTCCTCTGCCTTGTGTTTGACTCTGCAATTGTATAATCTTTCTGTAGGGGTGCCATAAGGTCCCTTCCATAGCTTTGCTTTTCTTGAGAGTAGTGGAAAAATCCTTACAGTTGTTTCCATGAAAATTAAGTGAATTTTACAACCCAAAATAGCATGGTTTTCTTCATTCTAACACTTTCTGGCATTCCAGGGAACAGCTGATGATGCCACTGGGATTTTCCCATGTGCTTTTGTGAAGATCATAAAAGATTTACCACAGCAGGAAGATGCAGCTAATAAAGTTCGCTGTTATTACTATGATGAGACTGTGAGCACTATCAGGTAACAAGACAACAGNGTTACAGAGATATCTCAGTAGAAGAGGATCTGAGCACCATTCCATCACTGAAAGATCTCATGGAATTGATGAGGTACAGTACAAGCAGTTAGTTGTACCTTTAGTACTATTGAAACGTTTGTCAAGTTTCTTCCAGTCCCACATTTTCCACATTCTGCTTGGTCATCACCATCTTTTGGATGTGAAATACTTCATTTGGCACAAGGCCACCTGTGCAGGCACTTGTCTACCTTGGGATTTTCAGTAAGCAGGGAATGCCCCATGCTTCTAACTCAATTATGCTGGCTAGGAGTTTCCACTTCTTGTTCTAAGAGCAGGGCCATACCCTCAGGCAAGGATCTTTTGTCTAATATACTTCTTCAGGATGCAGGACACCACCTTCTAACCTCTGCCAAACTAATATTTAGATTAATCTAATATTGAACATCAAATATTAATAATAGAACACCTGTGTGAATATTCTTCCATTTCTTAACCTACCTTCCCCTCAGCAAAAGTGACCTTATGGTTAGCAACTGCAGTCAGCTCTTATGTGTGGGAATTTTATCAAACACAGATGAATTGATGCTGTTATAAATGGTTCTTGGTTTTGACAGATTTCTTAGCTTGAACACAACACAGCATGAATGTGGCTGCATGATCTCTACTACTCTGTTGTATCAATGTGATGGTTTGGGAGTTCCCTGCCCCCCTACACTTTGTAAAATCACCCAGACTAGACTCAGCCAGCTGAAAGTTAAGGACTGCAGCAGCTCTCCTATGGGGACAGNCTGAGAGAGTGTCTTATCTATGTCTTCTTGTTCTTATACCTCTCAGCAAGCCTGAGTGAAGTAGACATCACCATTGTTTTCTCTTCACAGC
This sequence comes from Ramphastos sulfuratus, assembly GCA_013399055.1. Taxonomy (NCBI): domain Eukaryota; kingdom Metazoa; phylum Chordata; class Aves; order Piciformes; family Ramphastidae; genus Ramphastos; species Ramphastos sulfuratus. The sequence goes on from WBNM01020587.1 coordinate 4,122, forward strand.
CTATAATATTTCTCCATTAAGATATTCCAATTAGCCTCAAACCAGCACAATCAAGAATGCCAAGGCATCCCAGGGTTTGTGTGGCTTTTATCAGAGTGAATTAGATGGACAGTTTGTTGTTCACCATGCAGCATGTCCCAGGCATTCTGTGATTTATGGGAACCAATCCATTTCTCTTTTACCAGGCGGGAGTTTGGCCCAGGTGACTTTGTTTTGAATTACCGGGACCCTGACGGTGATCTGATCCGGTTGCTCTCTGATCAGGATGTTGAACTCATGGTGTCCCTGAGCAGGAAAAGGCCCTCTGAGAAGCATTTCTTCCCGTGGAAGTTGCACATCACTCACAAAGATGACTTGAGTGTCTACAACACCAGTCCAGGAATAGGTGCACCTTAAGCACTAACAGCGATGTAAATCCTATATAGAAACATTTCAGCAGGTATCTGTACAGTCCTTCCAGAATTCCTCTCTGTGGTTTCCTGTAGCAAGCCCTTAAAGTGATCTGGAAAAGAGTAATTTTCTAGTAATATGTTACCTTTCAATAGATAATCTGTACAGTTCATCAGCTTTTAGCACTCCTCTGTAATAGAGACATCTACACAGAGACCAGAAAAATCACTGTCCATAATCATCAAGCAAGTCAGTGCTAGCCTGCAAGAGCAGTTTACTGTCCTTAGCCCAAGACCTGCTCTAATTTCTGTTGTTGCTCCCAGGGCTAATTATTAGTCCAGAATGTCTTCATGTGTTTTTTCTTGACTGCCACAATTTCCTCTTCACTTGCTGACAGGAAGGTTTATGTGGCCGTGCTTTTGATTGTGTCATTATCTCTGTCACGTGGCACTCAGGATTTGTTCTGGAAGCAGCAAGAAAACCTTTTAATATGTCAGTGAAGAAGCTGCAGCTCACTTTCGCTTTCTTCTTGGCACTGACCAATATGTTGATTTCTGTGAATCAAACCTAGCATGCCTGTGGTGCTTCTCATAGATCTTTTTTGTACTCATGCAAATGATTTAGTTCTACATTCTGGGAAAATTTGTCTGATGCCTATTCAAATAGTCATTTCTTCTGTTTGTCTTCTGCTTTCTGACCCCTCACTGCAAAACAGAGCTATCAGGAAAAAAACAGTCTATCAGATTGTGCAACAAATAAAGGTACACACAAGTTTACTTTACCAGTTTCCATTTTCCTTCAAAGTGAGACAATTTCAAAGAGGAGTTTGAGCCTTACCAGTTCAGCTTCCCTTAATGAGAAGTTCATTATTGAAAAAAAAAAAAAAAAGAGCTTGCAATAATTTCTGGAATGATCTTGCAATTAAAATACTTTGTTCTTGAATGAATTCACTGCTGCTCTTGAGAATTACAAGTTAGACATGGTTTACATAAATTATTTGATACTTAATGCTGTATCCTAAAATCACCATGTAGTCATGGTCACCCTGTCATAGAAGGAGATGAGGTTCATCAAAAAGTTCCCACTGAATGTAATTATAATCATATAAAATCTTAGAAAAGATGAGAGGTCAAAAGAGTTTTCAAGCACCATGGGTTGGATTCAGCTGTTAGTTTCTGTGGCATTAAACTACAGAGCTTCATTAAAGAAAAATTAATTCTTTCTCCTTGACCTGCTGCTAAAAGTTGTACAGACAAAAGAGAAGTTTTAACAACTAACTGAAGGAACTAAGAAACAGTCAACTAACAGTGTGTAAATAACTAACCTGCCCCTCCCCAAGTTGGCAAAAGAACATTTTGTCTTTCTTATGCCACCAGGTAACAAGATCTTCAACAGCAACAAAAATATTTAGAATGACTTCTACTTCAAACTTGGTTGCTGTTTGTCATTTTTTATTTGCTGATGTATATACCTAAAGTTTTTAAATGCATATAAAATTTACATGCATAAGCTTTAATATTCTGTTATCAGTAGCCTTGCATTTTTGCAGGTATTGGAAATAAAGGGAAGAGTTTATATTTAAAGATAAGCCTATTGTTTGCTTTATTGAGATCTATAAATCATTTCTTACTTGACACTTAAGTGCATAGTTCTAGCAGTGTACCAATCCTGTACACACTTGTATAAAAAAAAAGCACTCTCCAAAGACTTGCAAAGTGTCCTGCAGGCTGTATCTGCATTCCAGGTTCAGAGGTTCCACCTGGAGAATCCATGCACCTGAAATTTCAGAGGTATATAACATATATTTGTGAACCCATGGTGACTGGGCCCTGCACATGCTGCATAATGGCACTCAGGACGACCTGCTTCATGACCTTCCCTGGCACCGAGGTCACACTGACAAGTCTGTAGTTCCCCAGGTCCTCCTTCTGGCCCTTCTTGCAGATGTGTGTCACATTTGCCAATCTCCAGTCATCTGAGACCTCCCTGCTGAGCCAGGACTGCTGGTAAATGATGGAAAGTGGCTTGGTGAGCACTTCTGCCAGCTCTCTCAGCACCCTCTGCGGTATGCCATGCAGCCCCATAGACCTGTGTATGTGTAGGTGGTGCAGCAGGTCACTCACCATCTCCTCTTGGACTACAGGGGCTTCATTCTGCTCCCCCTCCCTATCTTCCAGTTCATGGGGCTGAGCATCCAGCAAGCAGCTGGTGCATTACTAAAGACTGAGGAAAAGAAGGCACTGAGGACCTCAGCCTTTTCCTCGTGTTCCCCCCTGAATCCAAGAAAGGACAGAGATCCTCTTTAGTCTCCTTTTGTTGCTAATAGAGTTGTAGAAACATTTCTTGTTGTCTTTAACAGCTGAAGCCAAATTAATTTATAGTTGGGCTTTGGACCTACTAATCTCCCTGGACAGCCTCAGAGCAACCTTTGTAATGCTCCAGAGCAGCCTGCGCCGCCTTCTGACGATCATAATTTCTCCTGTTTGCCTCAAGCTGCTGCCAGATCTCTCCATTCAGCCAGGCTGGCTCATCTTTTGGCACGTGGAGATAGCCCTTTCCTGCACCTTTAAGACTTCCTTCTTAAAGAACATCTAGCCTCCCTGGACTCCTTGCCCCTTCAGGACTGCCTCTCAAGTGACTCTGTCAACCAAAGTCTACCTGCTGGAAATCCAAAGTGGCAGTTCTGCTGGTACCCACTTCTCCAGCATCTGAGAATTCTGTTGTTTTGTGATCACTGTGAGAGCCTAACTGTGCTAACCTTGATTTTGGTCAATACCACAGAGATTTGGAGAGATGTAGTAGCAGTGTAGGACAGACAGACTGGCCATTGTGTTCTGTACCTGGAGACTCAGTCCTCAGTAGTCTACCACTGAGAGTGCAAACCTGAATGTCTTTCCCTTATGGCTACTTAACCTTCTTGTAGCTCTTATCACAGAATCATAGAATTGTTTTGTTTGGAGAAGACCTCTAAGATCATCGAGTCCAACTGTTGACCTAACACCACCATGGTCATTAAACTATGTCTTGAAGTGCCACTTATATAGGTTTCTTGAACACCTCCAGGGGTGGCGACTCCATCACCTCCTTTGGTGACCCGTTCCAATGCTTGGCCACTCCTTCAGTAAAGAACTCTTTCCTAATATTCAATCTAATCCTCCCCTGCTGCAATTTGAGGCCATTTGCTCTTGTTCTATCACTTGAGACTAGGGAGAAGAGACCAACCCCCACCTCACTACAATCTTCTTTCAGGTAGTCGTATAGAGGAATGAGGGCTCCCTTCAGCCTCCTCTTCTCCAGACTAGACAATCCCAGTACCCTCAGCTGCTCCTCATATGATTTGTTCTCCAGACCCTTCACCAGCTTAGTTGCCCTTCCCTACACATGCTCCAGCAGCTCAGTGTCCTTATTACTGAAGGCTACTTGACTAAGTCTTAAGCCATATTTAAAATAGCGTGGCCACCTTAGCTTTAGAAGGACTTCAGATCAACTCCTTTCACCAGTATTTTTGTTTCATTTTGTTTCTTCTAGGTACTATAGCACTTAAAATTTATTACTAATTATACAAATAGAGAAAACTTAATTTTAAAAGTATTACTCAAATTGAAAGATTAGAGACCTAAAGGTGGTTAGAACAGAATCATAGAATGGCTTAGGTTGGAAGGGACCTCAAAGATCATCTAGTTCCAACCTCCTGCCATAGGCAGGGACACCTCCCACTAGAACAGGTCCCTCAAGGCCTCCTCCAACAGGTTCTCTTAAAATACATTAGTCTCATGATCTGGTAATTGTTGACATGCAGATTGGCAATGACAAGCTTCCTTCCTCTCTCTTTCCAGTTAAACAGTCCCATCTCAGTAAGCACTTTAGCAGCTGAAATAGGAAGTACAAACTTCCTATTTTACAGGCAATCACACAGACTTCCCTTGAAAGGGTGTGGGCTGCTTCTTTTAAAGTGGCATTTAAGGTACATAGAACAAAGAGCAGTTATTTTGGACACTTGCTTGCCAAGAAAATCCTGTGGTTGGTTTCCCTTTTCTATCCCCTGGTCTAGGGAAGTGTGGCTTTGCTAGGCTCTACGTCAAAGGATTCTGATGATGTGAGTGAGTCTAGACAGGGAGAGCTACTCAGCAGGTTGAATCTGCCTCACATCCAGCTCTGGATCAAGGTAAGGTTACTGCATCCTCTCTTGGGAAAGCAAAATGACAAAGCAGCCTGGTCTCATACAAGGGTTTGGGAGTTATTAGAGGGTTGCTTAGCTTTAATGCTTATTCCAGGTCTCAGCCAGCTGTTTCTGGTGAAAGGAAGTGATATCCAGGCATCTGAAAATCAATAGGAATTTTAAAGGAGTTTCTTCCATGCTCCTTTAAAGTAAAGAAGAGTTTCAGCTCTATGACATACTTCAGTAGGTCAGTTTATGCTATACATGTGAGAGAGCGAGAGATGGCCAAAATTACTTGGAATTACAGTACTGAGTGATGAGGTTCATGGTCTCAGTCTCAATAACCATTTAAAAAAATTAGTTTCTTTGGTATTATTTCCTCAATTTGCAACTTGTTTGGGGAGCTGCTGGAAAAGTAGACCTGCTGTAGACTGTATATTAGGAAGAAACTTTTTACAAGAACAGGCTGCCCAGGGAAATCATGCATGCATCCTTCCTGGAGGTGTTCAAGGCCAGGTTGCATGAGGCCTTGAGCAACCTGATCTTAAAGATCCCTTCCAACCCAAACTGTTCTATGGTAAGTGGCATACTGAAGAAAAATCTGAAAGTGAACAAATAAAGAAATTCAATCCCTATAGTTCCCAGGAGTTATGTGGCTGGGGATCATATATTTAAGGTAAAAAACATAACACCATCGTGGTTCATAAGGAGAGCTTTGAGCAGGAGGATGAATGAATTTGAAGGCTGAGTTCTCTTCACAGATCAGGATTTTTTTTTTCCTTGTTGCTACTCAGCTGAAAGAATCTCTGTTTCTTTGGAGATGTGTGTTTACTTCTTCATTCTTGCTGCAAACTCACATGACAAGAAGACAGATTTTGTTCTGCAATACATACTTGGTTGAAATTCTTTCTGAACGTCATTCTAACACAAAGCCTAAAAAAGTTCCCTAAATTAGTTTTACTTCTCTTTATGTGAGATGAAAAGAAGAAGCTCCACTCTAAGCAGAGCAAGAAAGTAGGCAGTGAGCAATAAAATCAATTCTCTTCTGAATTAGGATCAAGCTTGTGCACAAAGGACCACATGAACATGGAAGAGATTTTCATCTTTCTATTGAATGTGTATTTAGTCTGTGGCGTTCAAGCCATTCGAGGTGAGTTTCAAATTTATATATATATGTATTTAAATTATTATTCTGTTACTCCCTGTCTTTTTGTATCTGACTTCTATCAGCTAGTGCTCTTCCTCTTCTGCTTCCTTCCCCACTATCTTCTAAGCTCTTGGACAACAGACATCTTGATCTTGATCTTGAACAGGCAAATCTGCTGTGTGTTAGTGATATGAACAAGTGAAATGCTGGACAAATGGGTGAGATGAAGAAGCTAAGCAGTTAATGAGTGAATAGGAAGAAGAAATAGACCCTGATAGTTGGTGAATAGACCCTTCTAGATAGATAGATAGATAATGAAGGGATGTGTGATTCACAGAATCACAGAATGTTAGAGATTGGAAGGGACCTCCAGAAATCATCAGATCCAACTCCCCTGCCAAAGGAGGATCCCCTAGGGTGGGCCACACAGGAACACTGACCAGAGAGGTTGACTTTGAAGGTCTCTGCAACCTCTCTGGTCAGCCTCTTCCACTGCTCTGTCACCCACACAGTAAAGAAGTTTCTCCTCATGCTGAGGTGGAATTTCCTGTGTCCTAGCCTATATCCATTATTCCTTGTCCTATTACCAGGTGCCACTGAAAAGAGCCTGTCCTACCCTCTTGACACCCACCCCTCAGATATTTATAGACATTAATAAGATCCCCTTTCAGCCTCCTCCAGACTAAACAGTGCCAGTTCTCTCAGATGGTAATGTACAGGAGCAGAGGCAAGTGAACAGACACAAGACAGGGATATATGTGGGGGCCACCACCACCATCTGATTCCTTGTGGAATTTCTGACAGGTATAGAGACCACATCAGCTGTAGAGTTTAATGTCTATCTTCTGATGCAGAGAGCCATCTTCCTCTTTTTCTTTCTTCCTTCCTTTCTTTTTCTCCTTTGCTGCCTCCCTGCCTGCTTTCCTGCCTTGCCCCTCCCCTCCCAGATCTGCTAAATTAAAACCTTGTGGACATCGAGGCTGTCCAAGACAGATGCCAGTGCCTGATCTCTGCAGTTGCTGGGGCAGCTACACTGCCTGGTGCAGTGCCAGTTTCAGGGCATCTCCCTTTGAGATCTCTGCAGGAGAACATATCACAGTGTAAGTCAGGCTGGTCTCTTGGCATTCCAAGCCTTAGCCTTACATTCAGACCATCCCTTTCTACGTAGGATCCTTCTTTTTCTGGTTATAGAAGGAATGCTGGAGAATCTACTTTGTGCTGGTTTTCAGAAGAAGATCAAAGTAAGGTCCCTCTTAAGCCTGTTAGCTAAGACATCATCACATTTTTCTATTTTATTTTTTTTCCCCTGTAAAAAGCCCCTCAACCAATCTGATAGGAATTCTTAGGAAGGAAAATTATTTGAGAGAGCACATTCATGTTTTCACACTACCTTCTCTGTCATCTGAAGGTCATATCCTAATAACACAGCACAGCTTTTACTTTCAGAGAAGATAAAGGAGAGGAAAGCAACTTGCTTCTTAGTGTATGTCCCAGGGGTGCTGTGTATTTTCACACTTTCCAGCTGGGAGGTTAAAGAAAATATTATCCCTGATGAGAGGTCTGGTCATTTCTGGCCCATAAATCTTGTTTCAGCAAATTGGTGAAAGTACTGAGAGTACTGTTATCAGTGCCCTCCCCATTCTGCTGGCAGAATTGCTGCACCTCCTGCAGTCTCTCACTATTTACATTTGTAATCACTCTTTTTTTTTGTGCCTCAATTACCCAGAGAGTATCCCTATGAAGAGCTTGAGCTGCCATAATGACTACAACTCACAAGTGACCTGCACGTGGATGGAGCATTCAGATGCTCGTGCCCTGGTTGGTGTAACTCTTTACCAAAGGGATAATATTCTAATGTAAGTACCTGGAATGTGCTGTGCTGAATTCACATCCAAAAGGAAATTGCTCACAACTTGAAATCTTGGAGATCAGCAGTCAGGTTTTCAGAAAACATGGCCAACTCCTTCTGTCATTGGGTTAAAGTCTTAAGTTGTGCCTGCTTCTGAGGTATCTTCTAGGAAAATAGGAATGATCCTGGAGAAGAGCAGGCTCTGGGGAGACCTCAGAGCAGCATTTTGATAAATAAAGGGGACTTACAGGAAGGCTGGGGAGGGATTGTTTAGAAGGGCTTGTAAAGATAGGACAAGGGGCAATGGTTTTAAACTAGAGCAGGGCAGATTGAACATTAGGAGGAAGTTCTTAGAATGAGGGTGGTGAAATACTGGAACAAAGTTGCCCAAAGATGTGGTGGAGGCCCTATCTCTGGAGACATTCAAGGCCAAACCTAATGGGGCCCTGAGCAACCTGATCTAGTTCAAGATGTCCCTGCTCACTGCAGGAAGGTTGGACAAGATGACTTTTGAGAGTCCCTTCCAGCCTGATGCATTCTATGAATGACTCTATGACTAAAGTGTGCTAGTGAGGTTTTTAATTGCCTTTACATAATCCTATATGTCTGTTGCCAAACATAATCCTATAATTCTGCTGTGAGATCTTAGAGAGGAAATAAGATAGGGCATAGAGGTTGCTATTAATGGGGTGGAGAAGATGGTGTCAGAACCAGTGTGAGCCTGGGTGTTGTTTATAAACCTAAAAGGGAGAAGATACTCCCCCTGCTATTTTGCTTATTTAGGAGCATCACTGAGAGTATGGTTTTGTTGAGGAACATGCATAGACTCTGCAGTTGTGAGATAGGGGAGACTGGTGACTTCAGCTGTGCTGTCACTTTTCCTCCCAGAGATACTGGTCTGTTCATGAAGGTATCTCTCTGTTAACATCTCTTTCCTTATGAAAAAAGAACTGAATCAGTTGTGAGGATAAGAAAGGACATAGAGGGAAAATAGTGAAGGGAGAGAGGAAGATGAAAAAGCTGAGAAAATGAATTAGAGTGTAGAGATACAGGAAAGAAAGGAAAGAGAAGGACTTTTGATTTTATGGTAAAGAGAGAATTAATAGACCTGAAGGAAGCTGATATCAGTGAAAGGTCCTTGGACAGGACCTTGAAACCAATACTTCTGAGGAAAGATTATATAACATTACAGGGACTTTCTGAGGATTCTTTGGAACAGTGCTACACAATGCAGTGTGTGGATCACATGGGAAACATGACTGAACTAATCAGGCAAGAAGGTATTAAGTGTGGAGAGTCACACAGCTGAATTTGAACCAGCCTGTTATTAAACAAGGTCAGCCTGTAGATGAAGAGTAGCTGACCAAAGCCCAGACTGTAAGGTGATGGTAGTGAGCACACAGAAATATCCTCAGGGCTTCACGACCCACAGAATCATTGAATTGTCAGGGCTGGAAGGGACCTCAAGGCTCATCTAGCTCCAAACTCCCTGTCATGGGCAGGGACACCTCACACTCGATCAGGTTGCTCAGAGCCACATCCAGCCTGGTCTGAAAAACTTCCAGGGATGGGGCTTCTACCACCTCCCTGAGCAACCTGTTCCAGTGTCTTACCACCGTTATGGTGAAGAACTTCTTCCTAACATCCAATCTGAATCTACCCACTTCTAGTTTTGCTCCCTTGGTCTCTTTAAGGGTATACACACATGGTCAGTCACATCCACACTTCTGGAATATCCCTGGTTTCACAACCACAGAATCACAGAACATTAGGGGTTGGAAGGGACCTCAAAAGATCACCCAGCCCAGCCCCACCACCAAGGCATGATCACCTAGAGCAGGTCACACAGGAATGTGTCCAGGAGAGTTTTGAATGTCTCCAGAGAAGAAGACTCCACAACCTGTCTGGGCAGCCTGTTCCAGTGTTTTGTCACCCTCACAGTTAAAAAGTTTTTCTTTATGCTCACATGGAACCTTCTATGCTCCAGCTTGCACCCACTGCCCCTTGTCCTATCATTTGGCATCTCTGAGCAGAGCCTGGCTCCATCTTCCTGACACTGCCCTTCACCTATTTATAAACATCAATGAGGTCTCCTCCTCTCCAAGCTAAAGAGCCCCAACTCCCTCAGCCTTTCCTCATGAGAGAGGTGTTCCACTCTCTTAATCATCTTTGTGGCTCTTTCAAGCAGTTCCCTGTCCTTGATCTGAGGGGCCCAGAACTGGACCAAATATTCCAGACATGGCCTCACCAGAGTGGAGTAGAGGGCGAGGAGAGTCTCTCTCTCTCTTCTGCTAATACCCAACTTTTAAAAATAGCAATAGTGCTGAATAATGCTAGCTGACATATAGTTGGCTAGAAGACTCCATCCTATCCTGGAAGACAGTATTTGGCCTTAGATATTCACAATTTAATATTTCTCTTCTGAAGTGGAACAGTATAATACACTGGGCATGAAGCCATAAGCACAAAGAAAACTCCAGAGGGTACAAAAAGAAGCAAGACATCTTCCCAGCAGCTCAGGCTACTGGAAGAACACAAAGCTTATCCTCTCCTGTCTGGTTTAAAATACTGTTTCTAATTTTCATGATGCTCTTTGGCCAGGAGAAAGGCTATCTGAAAGAGTGATTAACAACTCTGTATAGTTGTTTGTTTTTTTTTTTAATGAATATGTAAGGTCCCTTGGCAGAACTGAACGACTAAAGATACAGGAGTACATTTTTGGTGGAGAGATTTTCTTTTAAGTGTCTTTTTGGGGCTGCCTTCAAGAAGCTAAGGATCATCAGAAAGGTTGCTGCCTTTCACTCTAAGTAAAAGGTGCATTTCCATGATGCCATTTTTCATCATGCTATTTCTCACATGAAAAAGATGAGATTGCATCCAGTTAGGCTAAAAGCTAAGTAAAATAGATTTGTACCTAACATTGTGCTGCACAACTTTGAGATGGTAAAATTTTTGCAGAAATCCTTGTTTGTCATGTTAACTGATGCAAAACAGGACTAAAATGCTAGACTGAGAAGAGGACATCAATGCCTGAGTAAATTATAACAGAATGAGTGTTGTGGAACACTGGAACAGGTTGCCCAGGGAAGTGGTGGAGTCCCCATCCCTGGAGACATTTAAGGTCAGGCTTGATGGGGCTCTGAGCAACCTCATCTAGTTGAAGATGTCCCTGCTTACTGTGGGGAGGTTGGACTAGATGACCTCTAGAGGTCCCTTCAACCCAGTGCATTCTCTGATTCTCTGATTCTAATGGGTTGGAACTGGTTTCAGACATTTAATTTTGCAGATCTTTATAGCTCAGTTTCTCCACGCACAGGGAGAACGATGAGATGCTTTGCAAACGCCAGAGAGAAAAGGACTTCCAGGAGGCTCCAGAATCCTTTGTGCACTGGGTTTGTCATGCCAACACAAGCTACCTTGGAATAGGCACAGAGTTTATTTACAGCTTCAAACTGAACCAGACACTTCAAGCAGAACTAGATGTCCATCTTTTCCAAAATGGTAAGGATCAAAGACCGAAGTCTCATTTTCCAAGGAGTACTGCTGATCGCTGGGACTGCATTTGCCATTCTGTGAGGAACTGCCAAAGAGTTCCACACTGAGAGAAGGGAGCAGGGAGGGGAGAAGGCAAGTTTCTGGGAGCAGCTGGAGCTGGAAGGGGGACTCAAGCAGGAGTTACTTGGTGTGGCAGTGATAAGATACTCTGAAAATAGGAAAGCTTACCTAGGCATTTTCTTCCCCTTTTCATGTCCCTGTGCTTGCTGTGTCATCTCATGGGATGTAACTTCACCTTTCAGTTCAGACCCTCCCACCTCAAAACCTCTCAGTCAGCTCAGTGAGATCAGGAGACTTCTTGCTGACATGGGAAGCATCTGATGGAAGCCAAGGGCTGGGCAATGCACTTGACTACGAAGTCACTTACAAGCGGGAGTGGGAGTCCTGGGAGGTAAGAGCAGAGGAGTTGAGCTGTCCTGGTTTGGGACACACTCTTTTGGGTGGTCGAGAGCCTGTGGTCCAAGCTGTGCAAGTGAAAGGCCACTCCATTCTTGGGCACTCTGAGGAGATGCAACAAATGTTGTTTGGGGTTGGGTGGAAGGGGCTCTCTTGGGTGGAAGGGGCTCTCTGTCTGCAAGTGACTGGCAGGTGAAATACCATTTGTCCTGAACTGAATGCAAAGATCTGTTCTTCACTGGAAAAAAAAAAAGAAAAAGAAAAAGAAAGCACCATGCCACTTGTTTCCATAGCTCACAGAATGGTGGGGGTTGGAAGGGGCCTAGTCCAACCACCCCCCTTAGTTCACCTAGGTAAGGCTGCACAGGAACATGTCCGGGCGGGTTTTGAAAGTCTTTGGAGGAGGAGACTCCACAGCCTCTCTGGACAGCTTGTTCCAGTGCTCCATCACCCTCAAAGTAAAGATTTTCCTTATGATTAGGTGGAACTTCCTGTGTTTTAATTTGCACCTGTTGCCCCTTGTCCTATCACTGAGCACCACTGAAAGCAGTCTGGCTCCATCCTCTTGACACCCACCCTTTAGGTATTTATAAACATAGATAGGGTCTGCAGATGTGTCTGTTCTGTACTTGCCAACCTGATCTTTAGCTTTTAAGAGAAGTGCCTTTGGCAGACTCCCACAAAACTCTGCGTTGAGCAGTGGTGTGAACTTGTGTAGCTGGTGCTGACGACAAAAGAGGCTCTGCAAGCTGCAAGAGCTGGCTCAGCTGCTGTTGTATACCATGCCTCATCCTTCCTGTGCTGTACTGGAGCACGTGCATGGCAGCATGTGCACAGACTGTGTGTGGCATGGTTGGGAGATGCAGCCTGTCAGTCACCTCCCCTCACTCTTTATGTGTCTTCCCTCCACCCCTTTTCTCCATTTCCCAACTCCCCGATTTTCCTCCCTCTCCTCTCTCCCTCCTTTTCCCCAACAACAGAAAGCCATCTCGCTCTTGCTCTCCAACACCACACACTGCCTTCTTGGCCACGAGGACCTTGTCCCAGGGAGCAGCTATGTTGCTCGTGTGAGAGCCAGACCGGGGCGGGCCAGCAGCTTCGCCGGGCAGTTCAGCCAGTGGAGCACAGAGGTGTCATGGGAGACCCCGGAAGGTAGCGTTGGATGAAGCAAGGCTCAGCAGGGGTGGAAGTGCTAGCCAAGAAGTCAGAGTTTTCCTATCACTGTGCTTGCTCTCATCTTCTCTGAAGGTGGCCTTCAGCCCAGGAACCTTCGCTGCCTCTTCAATGGTGCAGATCGTCTAACGTGCAGCTGGGAAGTGAAGAAGGCAGTTGCCACTTCTGTCCTCTTTGGCCTGTTCTTCAGGGCCACTCCAGCATCAGCGTATGTGCTTTGCCCATGGCAGCATGCCTGCCCCTCTCCCATAGAGTTTCTGCTCTGTCCCAGTCTCCCTGATCTCAGCTCAACCTCTTCATTTCCCCCCAGAGAAGAGGAGTGCTCACCTGTGCACGAGAAGGCTTTGCACCAGGTGCCATATGTGATCCAGAGCTGTGAGATCCCTGTTAGCAACTCCAGCAGTCAGAGCCAGTACCACGTGTCTGTCCGAGTCAAGACGGAGGAGAAAAAGATGAAAGCCTATAAGAACAGTGAGTTGCTGTGTTATTTCTTGCTCCTTCTGGTTGCTGTTTCTTGGACAGATGCTTGGCTGGGCAAATGGGGCTGAGGACAGTGTTGGAGAGGAGGAGTGGATGGGAAGAGGAGGAGTGGATGGGAAGAGGAGGAGACTGGAACAGATGAAGGAAGGAACTTCATGCTGTGTCAGGTCAGAGGTCTGGGTAGGTGGTTTGTAGATGTGGAGGTACTCAGTGGCACTTGTTACTTTGAGGAGGGTGGCATTACAGTGATATGCAGAAACTTAGATTGTCACCCAGAGCTCCTCAGTGAGTGAATATCACCCTACAACATCCTCTGTGATTGACCATGGGTGTCCCAGGTGACAGGGAGCTGTGGTGAGAGATGTTTGCGGCACTGTGTCGCTATGTGATTTCTCAAGGAGCCACTGGAGCACTTGTGGGTTTGTGCAGTGGCCCCTGGAGCACTGGATGAGGTAGAAGTCCTCTGCTGAATGAGGTGTGCCAGGTGGATCATCTCTGCCTGTGTGTTTCCAGAAGTACTGGTGCTACTTTTCACAGACTAAAGCTGGGAGAGCTCCTGCAGTGGGTGAAAACACCAGAGCTGAAAACCTCTGGAGATGTGATGGACTAGCACAGGTATTCCACCTATAGCTTTACTGCTATTCTGTAAACAGGGAGTGCTGTCAATATTATTTGGTATGGGCTTTCTGTTATTTATTGGACTACTGGTTTATTGGATTTGACTAGAAAATGAAGATGAGGAGAATTAAGGAGTCTTAAAAAGCTGAGACTTCTTCCACTGCGTGAAAGAACATTGGGCTTGGTCTCTGGAAATTGTTCACAATGGTGAAAGGGAGTTCTGGAGCAGTATGTTTATGAGTACTCTGAGACTTTGCTTGTGTTCCAGTTAAGGTGCTGCCACCTGCAAATGTGTCAGTAACGGTGATGGAGAACCAAGAGTATGAACTGCGGTGGCGAAAACATCCTCTGAGATATGACTTCATAAAACAGAGATATCAAGTTGAGTACTGGAAAAACAATCAATATGAAAAGGTAACTCCTAGGAAGTGCAGGACTCTTGAGTTTCTCTTTGCTGAGCAAAGCAATGGTATTTCCTCTCACCTCCACTGTTTGTGCTTCTTTTTTCTCCCCAGACTGTCCAGAGGTTAAATATCAGCAATGATGAACCTCCCTTCATCTTCACCCTGCAGATGCTGGCATCATCTACAAAATACAGGGGGAAAATGCGTGCAAGGGTGAATATGCCTCTGGATTATCAGGGTCCTTGGAGTGAATGGAGTGAGGAGTTCACCTGGAGGACTGAGAATGGTACATTTCATGTAGGCTACTTCTGTAAGGTCTTGCAAATGGCTGAAATGCCTCTAGAGAGAAATACATTCTCTCAGGTGGGGCCGAACTTAGGTCCAGCCATGAGCTACCTAGCATTATTGAACAAGGTAGCTGTCCAGTCTGTACAGCTGCCCTTCCAATACAGGAGCAATGCTAACCAGGAAGGTGAGCAGGAATGACCTTTTAAACTTCTTTCCTACTTCCCTTCACAAGGTGAGTACAACCAGCCATGAAGTTTTCCACGTGGAGAATCAAAGGTACTACACAAAACATCACATTCATTTCCTGATTTCAACCAGCCATAAAGTTTTCCACGTGGAGAATCAAAGGTACTACACAAAACATCACATTCATTTCCTGATTTCAACCAGCCATAAAGTTTTCCACGTGGAGAATCAAACAAATGCCCTACACAAAATATCATCTTCATTTCCCAATTTCAGTGATTCCCTGGTATCAGTGGCTGAAGATTCCCTAAATTGTGAGGAGACAGAATCTATCAGTCTTTTATATTTGGAGAGTGGCTATAGAGTTGTGTAGAACACATAGTAAAGTCTATGGGAAATAAAACCTTTACATGGTTTGCTGTATGTGGGCACAGGGGCAGAATGTCTGCTATCATGTGATTTTTGTACCCAAAGCAGTCTGATCTCACACCATTTGTCCTGAGGAAGTTTGTAGTGGTAAAACAGCAGGCAAATGCTGATGAGTGCACTCCGGAAGAAATTAGTGTGATGTTGATTATCCATTATGGCCATTAGCAGAGGAAGCTCTTCACTAGAACTCTCTGAGACCCCATGTCTTCAGGACAGTATAGAGTAAGACATAAGATGTCTGAAGACATTCCTTTTGTTCCTGGTGGAGTAAGGTATCTAACCATGTTTGTGTTAGCTATCAGTAAAGAAAAAAGAATCAGTAAGGGGAACTTAAGCTGCTGAGGCCACATTTAGTGTGTCCCACCTTGGAGAGCTTCCATTCCAACAGTCTGAAAGCCTCATGACCCTATCCCTTGACATGCCACCAACATTTCCATCACCTGCTCACATGAAGAGTGAAGAATCTGTTAGGGGAAGCAGCCACTCAGCAGGTGGAAACCTCTTTTACTTTTCTCTTTTTCAGTTCTGCCACCAGTGCTTCTCCCAGTGATGCTCCCGGTTCTCATCATCATTTTGCTAGCAGCTGTTTATTGCAGCTCCAAGTATTTACTCAGGTAGGCTTCCGTTGTCACTAGGACATTTAGTGGCATGTTTGTCATAAAGGCTAAGGCACTTCTTGTCCCTCATAAGAGAGAGGTCTATGTGGAGATGAGCCTTGGTGTGTAATGGGCAGCCTTGTGCATGTACGTGAGGGTAGGAGCTGGCATCCCAGGGCCCTGGTGGTGCTTTGCTATGCAGAGTAGCAGTGTATGTGGTGAGGCCTTTTCTGGTTGTAGCCATGATGAGAAGCATATCTTGAGAACTCTGTGATGTTGTTGCAGGAAGAAGAAAATGTGGGAGGAAAAGATTCCAAACCCCAGCAAGAGTATCCTGATCCAGAGCTACTTGGCGGTAAGAGGGAACTGTACTTTGTAGGGGTCATTATTTCTCTTCTTCATGACTTCCAATAATCTTAAGAACTCTTCTTGTCTCCTAGTCCACAATGAACAGTTACCATGTTTTCTTTAGACTTTCTCTTGCTATTAACATACTTTAAAAATCCCTTCTTGATGTCTGATACAACACTAGCCAGTTTCAACTGTAATTGAGCTTTGGCCTTTTGTGTCTTCTCCTTGCATATGAAAACCACAGCTCTGTAACCTTCCTGCAAAGCCTGATATTGCTTCCAGAGATCACACATTTTTTTCTCTTGTTGAGCTCTGCAAGGAGCTCTCTGTTGAGCCTAGGTGGTTATTTGTCCCTCTTGCTTAACTTATGACACACTGGAATTGCCTTCTCCTGTGCTTTTGAAAGGTGGCTCTCTAAAACTGACCTGTGCTCAGGGACTCCCAGGCTCTTAAAAGCTGGGGGCACTGCTAAGTAGCTCCCTGAATAGATTCAGGTTTGCTCTCTTGAAATCCAGGATAACAACTCTGCTGTCACTTTTTGTCATTACTCTGAAAACTTTAAACTCAATCATGTTGTGATCACCATAGCTGAGACAGCAGGTACCAGGATCTCTCTCTCATATCCTTCTCTCTCCACAAAGAAGCAAGTCTAGGAGGGCATCTTTCCTGATTGGTTCCCTGTGGCAAGGCAATATGGATTTGAAGCAACCCTCTCCTGGAGAACAGAACATAACTTTCTAATTGTATTAGTGAAGTTGTATCCATATTGCCAGATGCTACAGGCTCTCCTGGTGGTTTCCCTTGTCCAGGAGGAATGCACAGTTCTTGATTCTGCTGCTAATCATCTTTTGTCACGTGTTGGTTTTCATTTTCAGAAAGTACATTTAGCAAACTGGTCAGCAAGCAGTCAGTTGGACTTCAACAAATACAACCTTTCAGAGAGGATGGAGCAGGCTAGCTTCCTTCAAGTGGTGGACAGGTAAGTGAACAGCACATCACAGGGACACCATGGGTGACAGTCTCAAAGATCCTCCTAAGTCACAGCAGGATATGGTCAAATATTCTGTCACTAAAAAGCCTGCACAAGTGGCTTTTGAGGAAGGGATTAAATTTCCCCCTACCTGGGTTAGCCTTCTTTTCCAAGAAAGAGTTTTCCTAATCCTGTGTGTAGCTTTGTGTGTTTCCTGCTAAGCTTGGTTTATGATTAATGTTTACCACTTAAAAGTTGCTCATGAGAGATACTTTTTCTTTCCTACATTCAGGCAGATGAAGACTTTGGCAGAGTGCCCTGAAGGTCAGGCTAAACAGACAGATGCTTCCCACACTGCACTGGACCTACAGAACTCATACCATACTTTGAATGAGCCAGAGCATGCCCCACTTCTTTTCTCAAGTCAAACTGCTGGTCATACCATTCCTGCTTCAAGGAAACACAGTGCTGATGCATGTGTTGCTTCCCAAACAGCAGTCCCCTGCTTTGCTTTCAATGGTCCATACTTGTATAGCCCAGTGTTGTCCTCCCAGCCTGATGTGCATCAGCCCCTGGACACGGACCCAGCAGAAGTCTGTGAGAAATCTGTTTCTGTTCAGTATGTGACCATCCCAAAGCAAGACTGTCCCCAGTCTCCACAGAAGCCAGAACAGCCAGATCCAGGTCCTCCACAATGCTTCCTGCCTCCAGATCAGAAGAAAATGATGCAGCATCAAGACGCTGAGGAAGAAGCCTCACCAGCCCCACCAGCCTGTGGGAAAGGCATGGACATGACAACAGAAGAGCAGAAGTCTCCAAAGACTCCAAGCTGTGTTACATCCTCTCAGCAGTGCCCCTTGGAGTACATCACCACGGAGAGCCTGTTACTGCCAGCAGCCCATCCACCACTTGTCACTGCTGAGGAGTTACCTTATGACTCAGAGGAGCCCCAGGCTCCTGGTGACCACTCTTCCCATGAGTTTTCTCCTGAGAAAGCTGGTGTCATGGTCCCAGTTTCAGCACCAACCTCTTCTGAATCACACTTGCATATGTTTGGAGAGTATTTTACTGTCCCTTCCGGTCTCCATGGGCATTCAGAACCCACAAAGACTTATTTGCCTGTCTTGCTGAAGGGAAATGATCTTCCTAGAAAGCAGCCTTTGTCAGAGGGTGACTTGGTGGTCTTAAACCCTCACAGCACTGAGCCAGTTTTCCTTTGCCAGGTTGGTGACTATTGCTTCCACAGCCTAAAATCTGGTGTGAAGATGGATATTAGTCAGGAAGACTACCAAGACAAGAAACCTTCTGAAGCCAAGACAACGCCTGGGAAGACTGTGTCTGATGATGAATCCATTGCTGGCAAGGAAAAGGATGCATCAAAAATGCAGGCTATTCAGCTTTTCAAAAACTTGAAATCAGATGACTACTTTTCCTGGCAGCAGTCTCTGAGGATCTCAGAGATCTGTTAAATGGGGAAATATTAACCAATACCAAAGAGGTTGCAACTACCTGATCAAAATGTACCCTCACCACTATGAGTCCTCAAGCCTTAGACAAACAAATGGCTGTTCCCTTTTCCAGCTTCCAGTCCAATGTGTTGAGAGAACTGAAGTAGTTCAAAGTCCTTCTCAATGGCTTTAACAAATCTGGCATGAAAGACAATTCAAGCATTGCCTTGTGGTGCTTTTCTACCTGTTTGTCTTACCCACGATGAAGAACTTGGCCTCCTCACGATCCTGTGACAGATGACAATCATCTTGCAATAATACATTCAAGGCCCAGCTTGACAGGGTGCTGGCCCATCTCATTCAAACTATATTCTTACCCTGAAAGGTTGGACTAGTTGATCCTTGAGGTGCCTTCCCAACCTGGTATTCTTTGAATCTATGAAGCTATGAATATCAGATTGCCTGAGGCGAACTCACGGTGAGAAATGCAGACTTAAGTGCATGAAATACTATCACAAGAAGACAAGCTTAGAAACTGTGGGAGGAAAATGTATATTCTTAAAAGCAGTTCTGTTGAACTTGTGTGTGTGTAAAATACACAGAAAGAGGTACCAAGGAGCTTTTATATCTCTGCGTTCCCACAAATGGGATTAAATAGATATTGTCTAAGGTGAAAACACCCAGACAATAAAAGAAAGGTAAATGACAAAAAATTCTTGGAGTNTCTCAGAGATCTGTTAAATGGGGAAATATTAACCAATACCAAAGAGGTTGCAACTACCTGATCAAAATGTACCCTCACCACTATGAGTCCTCAAGCCTTAGACAAACAAATGGCTGTTCCCTTTTCCAGCTTCCAGTCCAATGTGTTGAGAGAACTGAAGTAGTTCAAAGTCCTTCTCAATGGCTTTAACAAATCTGGCATGAAAGACAATTCAAGCATTGCCTTGTGGTGCTTTTCTACCTGTTTGTCTTACCCACGATGAAGAACTTGGCCTCCTCACGATCCTGTGACAGATGACAATCATCTTGCAATAATACATTCAAGGCCCAGCTTGACAGGGTGCTGGCCCATCTCATTCAAACTATATTCTTACCCTGAAAGGTTGGACTAGTTGATCCTTGAGGTGCCTTCCCAACCTGGTATTCTTTGAATCTATGAAGCTATGAATATCAGATTGCCTGAGGCGAACTCACGGTGAGAAATGCAGACTTAAGTGCATGAAATACTATCACAAGAAGACAAGCTTAGAAACTGTGGGAGGAAAATGTATATTCTTAAAAGCAGTTCTGTTGAACTTGTGTGTGTGTAAAATACACAGAAAGAGGTACCAAGGAGCTTTTATATCTCTGCGTTCCCACAAATGGGATTAAATAGATATTGTCTAAGGTGAAAACACCCAGACAATAAAAGAAAGGTAAATGACAAAAAATTCTTGGAGTCCAGGAAACCTTCCTTAAGGCTCAGTGTATCACAGTGCAGTCTAAGGATAAGAAGGAAACATTACTGGGATGCAAAAGTAGGCTGTAGGGGAAGAAGATCCATTACTGAAAGAAAACCCCAGGACGAAGATGCTCAGAGGGCTGNCTGAACCCAAACAAACCACCATATTTCTTCTTTCAAATAAAAAGTTTGTGCTAATAAAATTTGTACTTCTACATTTTGTACTAATACTGTTCCTTCCTAGCAGCCATTTATGAGCTTTGTGGTTACAATAACATCAATATTGGTTCATTTGAGGAGACCTCAGAAAATTGTGTGGGTTCAGCTATGTCACCTGTGAAGTAGGATGTCTTCTCCTAACTGTGCTCTGTTATTTAACAGAGATGAGAGGAGTTAATGAGAAGGAGTTTTGTGTTTGTGCCAGCTGATTCCTGCTGCTGGGTTACTGGCACAGTGCTGATTCAGAAATTAACAATGAAAAGGATTGTTTGTTTGTTTGTTTGTTTGTTTGTTTGTTTCAGAATTTTAATCCCTACAAGTGCCATTTTAAACCTGAAAGGTCTGCACATTCAGTTTGGTGTTCTTGACAGCAAAAGGCAGGTAGCTACAGCCTCTGATAGAGAATATTGCTGAACACTTTAAGGGACTTTTAATGGAGTCCTTTCCTAATCAAGAGGGTTTGGGGTTTTTTTGGTTAGTATCTTCTTTAGCTTTTTATGAGTAATGCAAACAATTTCTTCCAGGCTGTATGATTGTGCTTTATCTAGGCATGTACTAAAAGGAGATATTCAAATGTATATGCAGATTTGGTATCTGGATTCACATCTTAGATATGCATAATCCTGCTGGGCCTTGAATTGCTGTGATTTTAATAACCAGGAATAGTGAGTGGGAGAAAGTTTACTTATCTCAGTGGCTTTTGGGTGAAGCTCATTTACACAGTGATCACTACCCAAGAGCCATCTGTCCCTCCTTGTCCTTCTGCAGTACACTGGGCATTTACAGAGGCTACTGTTGGAGACAGGATTTATAGAAGATTTGATATAACCCCACAGAGCAGATATCATATTCTGAAGACCACTTAAGGAGCTGGGAACTTGCAGCTTGGAACAAGCCATTGCCAGGCTAGGGAAGCTGAACAATGGTTTTCTTTTGCAACTTAAGTGATTGTTTTAGGGCAGAATAAGCTTCTGCTCTGGGGCTTGGTGCTAGTTGGAATCTGTGGAGAAGTGTGGGACCTGGGCATGACATAAATGGTACTGAGTAAAGGGTAGATACTATTCTAGTTTTGACTGGGATAGTGTTATTTTATTTTCCTAGGTGGTAGATATTTTATTTTATTTTATTTTATTTTATTTTATTTTATTTTATTTCACTTTATTTTATTTTATTTCACTTTATTTTATTTTATTTCACTTTATTTTATTTTATTTTGCTTTGCTTTGCTTTATTTTATTTTGTAGGTGGTACAGTGTTGTGGTAGGATTTAGGATGAGAACAATGTTGATTAGACACTGATACTCTTAGTTGTTGTTAGTGTTTATACTAAGTCAAGAACTCTTAAGCTCCTCATGCTCTGGCAGAGAGAAGGTTGAAGGGACACAAGAAGTTGGAAGGAGAAACAGCCAGGACAGCTCACCCAAAGCAATATTTCATGCCTTACAATATCATACTTAGTGCATAAACTGGGACAAAGGCTGTCTGGGGGCAGCTGCTCAGCAACTGACTGAGTAGTTGTTGGTGAATGTTGAGCTCTGCATTGCATGTCACTTGTTTTCTAGATTCTAATTAATTTCTAGTATTGTCATTTTAAACAGCATTGTTGCAATTTTTGTTGTAATTATTCTTTTCCTTCCCTATTAAACTGTCTTTATCTCAACTCATTAATTTTGCTTTGGGTTTTTTTTGGTTGGGTTTTTTTGGTTTTTTTTTTGTTTTGGTTTTTTTTGTTTGTTTGTTTTTGTTGTTGTTTTTTGTTTTTTATCATTCTGCCCTGAGTGGGGGGAAGTGAGCAAGTAGCTGTGTGTTGCTTAGGTGCCAGGCTCTCTGTAGGGCTTCCTACTCAGTAGTTCCAGCCCCTCAGCCTGTGTAAGTGATGAGTCACCAATGTTTCCTAGACAGTCAAAAAAGGAGAGGTAGGCATCTCAATTAATACTGTAAATCACATTTTACAACTCTCCATTTACACTGAGTGTAGTTATGAAATCATCACAACCCTTTCCTTGCTGTATGCTCAAGCATCAAAGGCTCTGCCTGGGTTTTAGCAGCAGGCATTTTTCTCTTCATTGCTCTGAAGTAATCAGTTCATAATTCCCTTATCATAATCTTCCCCAGCCAGAAAGACGTTACCTGAATTTGCATAAGATTAGGGTAGTAAATATATTGTGACCTCAATAGTTCCAATTAAGAGCTATACTGAACTAGTCTGTTGTTCTGTTTTTGCTAGCCTGGGGGTTGTCTTTTATGTAAAGAAGGAAAATGAGGCTAAATGATTTGCTAGAAAAGGAAGCCTGCAGTGGAAAGCCCTCCAAGACCTCAAGGAACAATAGCTGGAAATTTTCTGACAATCCTGCATCTCTGCAGGGCAGTGGAAAACAAAACAAACCCATCCCCTGTGTAGTTTCTTGTTCATTCAGTCAAATGCATTTGTACACACAATCTAATTCCCATACAAGCCCAATTAATGATCCTCTGCCTCTTTCCCTCATGCTCTACATGCTCCCTCCCCACTCCTCTCTTCCCTTCCCCTCTCCTCCCCCCTACCTCTCCTCTCGTCCCTTCCTCTCCTGTCCCCTCCCTTCCCTTCCCCCCTCCCCTGGCACAACTTGAGACTGTGTCCCCTTGTTCTGTTGCTGGTTGCCTGGGAGAAGAGACCAACCCCCACCTGGCTACAACCTCCCTTCAGGTAGTTGGAGACAGCAATGAGGTCTGCCCTGATCCTCCCTGGGGCTGCACACCCCCAGCTCCCTCAGCCTCTCCTCACAGGGCTGTGCTCCAGGCCCCTCACCAGCCTTGGTGCCCTTCTCTGGACACCTTCCNAATCCTGCATCTCTGCAGGGCAGTGGAAAACAAAACAAACCCATCCCCTGTGTAGTTTCTTGTTCATTCAGTCAAATGCATTTGTACACACAATCTAATTCCCATATAAGCCCAATTAATGATCCTCTGCCTCTTTCCCTCATGCTCTACATGCTCCCTCCCCACTCCTCTCTTCCCTTCCCCTCTCCTCCCCCCTACCTCTCCTCTCGTCCCTTCCTCTCCTGTCCCCTCCCTTCCCTTCCCCCCTCCCCTGGCACAACTTGAGGCTGTGTCCCCTCGTTCTGTTGCTGGGTGCCTGGCAGCAGAGCCCAACCCCACCTGGCTACAACCTCCCTTCAGGTAGCTGTAGAGAGCAATGAGGTCTGCCCTGAGCCTCCTCTTGTGCAGGCTGCACACCCCCAGCTCCCTCAGCCTCTCCTCACAGGGCTGTGCTCCAGGCCCCTCACCAGCCTTGGTGCCCTTCTCTGGACACCTTCCAGCACCTCAACATCTCTCTTGAATTGAGGGGCCCAGAACTGGACACAGCACTCAAGGTGTGGCCTGAGCAGTGCTGAGCACAGGGGCAGAAGAACCTCCCTTGTCCTGCTGGCCACAGTGTGCCTGATCCAGGCTAGGATGCCTTTGGCTCTGCTGCCCACCTGTTCTACCAAGTATCTTCTTTTCACCAAACTTCCATAATGCCTATCACATTTTGTTGTTTTTCAAAGGCATTTGACAATGGTTCTGCCACTGAAACCATATCTTAAAAGGGAATTATTTGTATAAAAGTATTTGGGAATTTGTCTTGATTTGGTTGCATGGTTTCCTATGCTCCACCTACCTGCTTGCTGTTGTTGGTTTTATTTTCACTTGCCTTCTGTCCTACCCATTTTTCCAAGTTATAAGCTGTCTGTGATTTAAGGCCACACAGATATATCAATCTTAACAATTTACTTTCCACATCTGGCCTGGTTGCCTTGGTTTTTATTCCTAAAATTGCCTCACAGTGTTTTTAATCTTAAATGTCAACAGCACTGATCCTGTTTGGATTAGGTGGAACCCATTTGATATAAACTCAACCTGCCTCAAAAATTTACCAGATACTAATAAATGTAATCTCCTTTTTCTTACACAGTTTAATCAATCATTCTTTACAGTTCCTTCCAGTGAGGGTGGTGAGACACTGGCACAGGTTGCCCAGGGAGGTTGTGGCTGCTCCCTCCCTGGAGGTGTTCAAGGCCAGGTTGGATGAGGCCTTGAGTGACCTGTTCCAGTGGGAGGTGTCCCTGCCTATGGCAGGGGGTTGGAACTGGATGATCCTTGAGGTCCCTTCCAACCTTACCATTCTATGATCCACTGAGCTTCTGATATCTGTCACCATGTATAAAACCAGGACCACTGAAGAATGCTACTGTGTAGCACATTTTAAGTCTCCTGGTTTGAATTTTGCTCTCAGGACCCCTCACCTGCTGTCTGTTGGCTCTGTGCTTATGTGCCATAACCCTTGGGTCTTTCCTAGTAATTACAGGCCAGTATCTAGATTCCTCATGGCACCTTTTCCAGTGTATTCACTCATGTTCTTACTCACTTGGTTGTGATCTTAATGTGGTTGGAAAAGAAAGAGGTATCTTCCTTTTTGCTGCTCCTGAAGGGAGCCCATCCTGCTTAAGACCTTTCCCAGCCTTCGTTGCATGTGGTTCCTGTTGAATAACTCATGGCACAATGTTGGGTGGAGTTGATATCACCCAGGACAACTTTTAGTGTGATGACCTCTTTCTAGAAGTGAAGACCAGATCCAGCAGATGAGGGCCATTCAGCACAGCCAGGGATAACTGCCTACTATGATATTGGTGCTGCCAGAACTTCCAGTGAGTGCAAGAGAGCCTATGGATGGCCTATACAGGTAGGACAAACCCACACAACAGCTAAAGGTGATTTGGCTTTGTCCTCATGTCCTGATGTGGAGCTGAGAAGCTCGATTTGTGCACCCAGTCAAGTTATATAGAATCATTGAATGGTAAGGTTGGAAGGAGACCTCAAGGATCATCTAGTTCCAACCCCCTGCCATAGGCAGGGACACCTCCCACTAGTACAGGTCACTCAAGGCCTCCTCCAACCTGGCCTTGAACACCTCCAGGGAGGGAGCAGCCACAACCTCCCTGGGCAACCTGTGCCAGTGTCTCACCACCCTCACTGCAAACAACTTCCTCCTAACATCCAGTTTCAATCTCCCCTCTGCCAGTTCAAACCCATTGCCCCTTGTCCTGTCATTGCAAGACCTTGTCAATAGTCCCTCCCCAGCCTTCCTGTAGCCCCCTTCAGATCCTGGAAGGCTACTCTAAGGTCTCCTGGAAGCCTTCTCTTCTGTAGGCTGCAGAGCCCCAACTCTTTTAGCCTGTCCTTATAGCAGAGCTGCTGCAGCCCTCTGAGCATCTTTGTGGCCTCCTCTGGACCTGCTCCAACAGTTCCATGTCCTTCCTGTGCTGGGGGCTCCAGAACTGTACACTTGGGGACTTTAAAGATTTTAATTGACTAACAAATACCCTTTAGACAAATTGAATTTGTCAATTCACAATTCTGTGCTTTCTGAAAGGATTAATTAAAGTCTGTCTGGCTGAAGAGCACATCCAGGTAGTCCTGAAGAGATTGGCCCCGAGCTTATGGCAATTTCCTCACTGCTTTTTATATATACCCATGAAAGTTGCTTTCACCAAAGCTCAGCAAGCAGAGCAGGACAAATCCAAGGATTTAGCCTCATCCCTCCTGCCTGGTCTTTGTGTCAGAAGAGTTTTCCTGAACCTCTATCTGAAGTTGCTTCTACAGTTTGTTGTTGCATTTCAGTTTAATGGATAAGGAATTAACATGCCAGTTAACTCCCTTTGTGAGGTCTTTAAAAAGAAAGGCACCACTTGATAGCCTGATTACATACAGCAAGTTGCCTTCCAGCTTTCCCAAGCCAAAGCTCTTCAGGCCTTTGTAGCACAGGTTTGTCTTGGCAGGGGGATTTCTGTGCAAACTGACAGGGTGACTGAGGGTGTCAGGCTCTGCTATCAGGCTAGCACCATTCATTCCCTGCCACTGACTGGTCATGATCCAGCCCAGTCACTGCAGCAGCTTTGCTGAACAGGCATGCCTCAGTTCCATCCAAGGGAGCTTTAATATCCCATTCACCAAGCATTGCTCTATTGCAGAAGCACTCCATCTGATAGGTAGGTCCTTCGTGTCTAGGGATGCCAAAACCTAATTGGGGTAAATTAAGTGAGAGGAGTAACAAAGTATTGCTTGGAATCACACACAGTGTGAGTGTGCTCAACAAGCATGAAGAGAAGAAAAAAGCAATTACTTACAAATGACTGAAGATTCAAGAGACATAGTGCCTGGGTAGTCACTGCCAGCCTGCATTTTTCTCCACTGTGGTCTCTGCCTCTAAGTGAGAGAACTCCTCTGCCTGTTAGGAACTGAAGGGATAAACTTACATCTCTTTCAGCTGTGGAAGAAGAAAGGAGAGTGCATGTGTGCCCTTCAGGGACTGCAAAGGCAAAAGATCTCCATTCTTGAGCTCACATCCATACCCTGTGTGCAGCGCTCACTTTTACAGCATACCCTGAACAATATTACCAAGCAGCTTTCTTTTCTTCTTCTTGTCTTTGGCTTACTCTGCTTTTCTTTCATTTACCTTTTTTTTTCCCCCCCAATGCATTCCAGCTGCCACTGTTTCATAAGAGACAGTGTGTGCTGCAGAGGATGTAATCCAAAGTTGCTTGAGCTCTGGCACTTTCAATTAATAAATCTATTTCCCAGAATTATAGTAATCTTTCCATGGAGACTGAAGTCTAGGTTAGAGAAAGCAGCAGGAAAGCAGCCTCTCACTTCTTTAGATGCCACAACTCTCCTTCCTTCCCTCCCCCTCCCCTCCCCCATAGATTAAACAGAAGATCTAAATAGATCTTAAATTACAGTGGCTCCATTTGAGTGCATTTGCCTCTACTGATGCAGAGCGATATTATCACTGAAATTAAAAGACGTAACCAGAGTGTGGCTTGAATTTTAATCCCTTAGCAGTGTGGGTTTACTGTGAGCAGAATCCACTCTTCTAGTGCTGCTGTTTAGAAAGGGACAGTTTTACACAGGTCTTTAAGACAAAACTGATGTTTTATTTAATGACAGTTAAACTTTATGGCAATGATTTTTCCTCTCAGAACATTGCACAGAAGGAGAATGATCATTTAAAGGACAGGGTTTGAGTGCAGATCAAGAGTAAAGACAAGGAGCAGTGAAGTTCAGGCACTGTTAAAAGGTCATTACACCTTATTTGTGGAACAATGAGTTGAATTTCTTGGCAATTATTTAATCAAAATGTAATGCTGAAAAGTGCTCCCTTTGCTCTGCTTCATAATTGTATGGCCTCAGACCAGGAATCTAGGTGCTGGACCTACGCTGTAAACAGGAAGGTCAGAGAGAACAAATCAGACATGCCTCTGGTGCTAAAGACTGCAACAGCACAGCTGAAAGGCTCATTTGAAGGGGTAGAGCTGTGGGAGTCCCACTGGCAGTTGCATTTGCACCAACTCTGTGTGAGTGATAGATGAGAGAGTCAAATATTCACTTGCTGTGAACCACCTGCCTTGAAGACCACTCAGCATTTGGGTAAGGGAAATGTGTTGTTACTGTGGGGAAGCAATTGGCAAGGAGCCCTCTCTCCCTGAAACACAAGGACACAGAAGCCCTGCAAATCAGATCTTAATGTGAAGAAATAGGAGGACTGGATGTCTCAATTCACCAGAAGAACATTTTTTGAGTAAGAGTGGCAAGAGAGGCAAGGAAGTGTTTCTTTTTGGACAAGTTCATGACTCAATGGAACAGCAGGGTGTACTTTGTAGGGATCAGGACTGAGAATTATGCTGATCCTAGGACACTGATGCTGATGTGAGTGCTCAGCTAAATAAGTCATTGTTCAGCATTGCCCAGTTGGTCTTAGTACTCTCATTTGCTCCTACTGTGAACATTAGAAAATCATTCACAGGAGACAACAGGCTTCTCTTTTAGGCATTCTGTGTTATGCCCACATCAGCTTGACCAGCTTTCCATCTATGCTGGAATTTCATGAAGATGCTCAGAGGGCTGCAGCAGCTCTGCTGTGAGGACAGGCTGAGAGAGTTGGGGCTCTGCAGCCTGCAGAAGAGAAGGCTTCCAGGAGACCTTAGAGTAACCTTGCAGTATCTGAAGGGGGCCTACAGGAAGGCTGGGGAGGGACTATTGACAAGGTCTTGCAATGCCAGGACAAGGGGCAATGGGTTTGAACTGGCAGAGGGGAGATTTAGACTGGATGTTAGGAGGAAGTTCTTTGCAGTGAGGGTGGTGAGACACTGGCACAGGTTGCCCAGGGAGGTTGTGGCTGCTCCCTCCCTGGAGGTGTTCAAGGCCAGGTTGGATGAGGCCTTGAGTAACTTGTGCTAGTGGGAGGTGTCCCTGCCATAGTTCCATAAGGTTGGAACTAGATGATTTTGAGGTCTCTTCCAACCTCACCTGATTCTATGATTCATGTAGCATCAGGCCTCTACCCTGCAGGAAGAGAAACAGAGGTACAATCTGAAGTCACTGATCATAGTTCATTGTATCAGAATGGCTGCAATTTCTGTCTGGGGATGAGGAATAGAAAGGGGAAGATGTTTTTGAGGTTTTAATTATTGTTATGAGAGCCTTTTGCTCCAAGGGCTTAAGCCAAAGAGGCTTAAAAACACCAGGCTTAATGCTTTGGACTTGAATATGTCTTGAAGAGTAATTTTACCTATTACAGAACAATTCCAGCCTTTCTTCACAGATTGTAGACCAGAATCTTACTTTTCTTGCATGATCATTTTGACTTACAAGCAAGTAGAGTAAAAACCTGAGGCTTTCTCAGTCCTAAAAGTCACAGTAAAATTCTGATAAATGGCAGTCTAAGGACAGTCCAGTCTACCCTAAGATCAGCAGCTGCTGTTGGATGCTTCTTACCTTCCTGGCTTTCCCATGAAGGGCCAAACTTTATTTGTGAAATCCATGTAATATGAGCTGAACAGCACTGGGGATATTCCCAGCAGATCTCACCACTCAGATCCTCACTTCTCTGTGAGTTTTGGACTCTCCAGTTTAAGAGGGACAGGGATCTGCTGGAGGAGGTCCAGCAGAGTGCTACAAGGATGATTAGGGGAGTGGAGCACTGCCTGATGAGGAGAGGCTGAGGGACTGAGAGGGGATTTAATAAATGTTTATAAATCTCTGAGGGCTGGGAGTCAGGAGGGGTCTGGGACAGGCTCTGCTCACTGCTCCCTGGGATAGGACCAGGAGCAATGGATGGAAGCTGCAGCACAGGAGGTTCCACCTCAACACAAGGGGGAACTTCTTTCCTGTAAGGGTCACAGAGCACTGGCACAGGCTGCCCAGAGAGGTTGTGGAGTCTCCTTCTCTGGAGCCTTTCAAGGCCTGTCTGGATGTGCTCCTGTGTGACCTGAGCTGGATTGTCTGGTCCTGCTCTGGCAGGGGGGTTGGACTGGATGAGCTCTTGGGGTCCCTTCCAACCCCTGACATCCTGTGAGCTTGTGATCCTGTCTCTTCCTTCTCCAGTACAGTAGCAGAGCTTGTGTTCATTTTACCATTTCCTACTACCTTCTTCCTCTGCATTCATCTTCTGACTATTTATACTTTTCAGAGAGCAGTGCAGACAAGCACAGTGCTGTAGTGACTACACATCTCTTACAACTTGCCCATGGATGGAGTGTTCCAAGGCTCATCCATTTGTGAACGTGACTGAACTTTAACAACTGCTGTGAAAAGTAAGTGACTGCCTGGTGTTTTGTGAAGGGTCTAAAGGGGCTTGAATGCTGAACCTATGAGATGGAGCCAGGCAAAAAGCAGTGGACTGGGCTTGCAGCCAGAATAGTGTTCAGCTTGCAGATGCCAATGTTATGTCCAGGCTAGGGAGAATCACAGAATGATAGGGGTTGGAAAGGACCTCTGAAGATCATCTTGTCCAAAACCCCTGCCAGACTAGGTTCACCTACAACAGGTTGCACAGGGTGGTGTCCAGGTGGGCTTTGAATGACTCCAGAGCTGGAGACTCCATCACCTCTTTGGGCAGCCTGTTCCAGTGCTCTACCACCCTCAACAGAAAGAAGTTCCTCATGTTTAGATGGAACTTCCTATGTTCAGTTTGTCCCTATCACCTCTGTCCTGTTACTGGGTACCACTGAAGAAAGATTGGCTCTATCCTCCTGACACCCACCCTTTAAGTATTTATAAGCAGTGATAAGATCTTCCCTCAGTCTTCTCTTCTTGAAGCTAAAAAGCCCCAAACCCCTCAGCCTTTTTTCATGGGATAGATGTTCTAGTCCCCATATCATCTCTGTAGCCCTTTGCTATATCCTCTCAGGCAGTTCCCTATCCTTGAACTGGGGAGCCTAGAACTGCATGCAGTACTCCAGGTGAGGCCTCACCAGGGCAGAATAGAGGGGGAAGAGAACCTCCCTCCACTCTTCTTGATGCATTCCAGGATGCCATTCCTTGGCTCTGCACAGGATGAGGAAGAATAGAAAGCCAACCATGTTAATCAAGTTGCTTCCATTTTCTTTTCCAATCACTCTTCCCTGCTCTTGCTGTGAAAGCACATGGAGAGGACATGTTAATTACTGCACCTAAGTGGAGAAGGATGTGTTACACTAGATGCAGTAGTGCTAGCAACTAATCAGAATGGCAAAGAAGGGATCTTCTTCCTTTTTCCTGTAAGAACATAGCTGTGCTGAAATAATTTCTGCAACATGAACTGAGAAGAACAGCAGCTTTATGTGTTTGTCTGACTCATTGGGATTCCTCTCAGAGATACCAGGTTATAGAATAGAATAGAATCATA
>WBNM01020588.1:17188-34426 GCA_013399055.1 Ramphastos sulfuratus
ATGATTCTATGACAGCCTGAGGGAGCTGGGGGGGTGCAGCCTGGAGAAGACTCCAGGGGAATTTTAGAACTGCCTCCAATACTTGAAGGGATCCTGCAGGAAGGCTGCAGAGGGACTGCTCATGAAGGTGTCTAGAGACAGGCCAAGGGGGAATGGTTTGAAGCAGAGGCAGAGCAGGGTTAGACTGGAGCTGAGGAAGAAGTTCTTCAGCAGGAGGGTGGTGAGAGCCTGGCACAGGCTGCCCAGGGGGGCTGTGGCTGCCTCCTCCCTGGAGGTGTTCAAGGCCAGGTTGGATGAGGCTTTGAGCAACCAAATCTACTTGAGAGGTGTCCCTGCCCATGGTGGGGAGGTTGGAGTAGATGCTCTCTGAGTTGCCTTCCATCCTAAGCCATCCTGGGGTTCTGTGTTCCTACTACCTGCATGCTGGAGCCTGGGGGCAGAGAGAGGGAGCCTGGGGGCAGACAGAGGCAGCCTCTAAGTCACTCAGCAAGCCACAGCAGCTGACTGAAACCAGAATTAAGATGGACCAAATTGCAAATGTTCTCCTGTTAGCTGCAAGGTAGCTACCTAAAAATGTGCTGACTTCGGGTTAATAATTAAAGTGATGCATAAGTGGGGATAAAGAAAATAAAGGCTCTAAACCCCATTTTTTCCTTCTGAACAAATACATTTGAAGTCCCAAACAACAATGGTTTGCAGCCTGGAGTCAAGTTTCAGAGCCCTTTTCCCATACACTGGGATTGTATTTCATTCCCAATGGCCTTCAGCCAAATTCTTTCAGCATCAGGGAAACGACTCCCACTGAGGTCAGTTCATGCAGTCCTGCCATGGCTGCATAAAAGAAGAGAAAAGTGAGTTCCTACAGACCTAAAAATGCTGCTTTGACTCTGGGTGTGCCTGGCCATGGCTCTGCCAAGGCTGGTGGGTATGGGCTGGTGGAGGGCAATGCTCTCCTGTGGGTTTGGAGCTGCCTTTGTCATTCTCTGCAGATGCTGAAAGAAGGCTGGAGCCTGGTGGGGGTTGGTCTGTTCTGCCAGGTAAGAAGGGATAGGAGAGAGAAAATGGCCTCATGTTGTACCAGGGGAGGTTTAGGCTGGACATGAGGAACAGTTCCTTCCCCTTGCAGGTTGTCAAGCCCTGAAACAGCCTGCCCAGGGCACTGATGGCAGCCAGTGGAGGTTGTACCAGGGGAGGTTTAGGCTGGACATGAGGGACAGTTCCTTCCCCTTGCAGGTTGTCAAGCCCTGAAACAGCCTGCCCAGGGCACTGGTGGAGTGCCCAACCCTGCAGGGTTTCAGAGCTGTGTAGATGTGGTGCTGAGGGACATGGTTTGGTGGTGACCAGGCAGTGCTGGCTTAATGGTTTGGACTTCATGATCTGAAAAGTCTCTTCTGTGATTCTGCATAGCAAAGGCAGAGCCACTGAGCACTGTGGGTAGCACTGTAGGAGGGTATGGGAAAGAACAGGCCAAGTGCTCCCTAGCTTGCCCCTGCAGAGATGGGTAGGGTCAGGATGGCACTTTGCCCTTTGGCTCTTAGTTGAAAGGTGATCATAGAGGCATAGAATGGCTTAGGTTGGAAGGGACCTCAAAGATCCTCCACTCTCAACTAGCCCAGGTTGCTCCAGGACTCATCCAGCCTGGTGCTGAACACCTCCAGGGAGGTTGTGGAGCACAGAAGCACAGAATGTGATCAAAGATCACATTCTGTGCTTCTGTGCTCCACAACCTCCCTGGGCAACCTGTGCCAGTGTCTCTCACCAGCCCAGGTTGCTTAAGACCTCATCCAACCTGGCCTTGAACACCTCCAGGGAGGGAGCATCCACAACATCCCTGGGCAGTCACTTTCAAAATGGAGAAATAACTTTGATTAACAAAAAAATAAAGAATAAAAAAAAACAACCTCAATGGAACGAAACAGCAACAGAAATTATTTCTTGTAGGAAAGGGAGGCAGGAATTTAAGAAGACTCTGATTGGCCTGAGAGGATGTAACAAGCAAACCCTCCTCTTATGATGGATGCTCAACTTCAAGACATCCAAAGGTAACATTTAATGATGAAATTTGATCCAGACATTGCTGGGTAATAACACAATGACCAAGGGCAGAACCCTGCAAAACAACTCTGTAAAGTTTTCAGGATTGCTGAGCTACTTTATTTGTTCCCTGTCCTGTGTGCTGTTGCTTTTTTGACTCTCTTTTAATAATTGTGACATCTGGTATTTATCTAAAAATAAGGAAGTGCACCTTTTTAACCACCAAGGCTCACAAATGTATTCAGCAGCATCCAGGTCCTTTGTAGTAGATGAAACCAGGCTTTGGGATTTATGTACTTGCAGCTCTCTGGTAGCTTCAGTGGCCAAGGTGTAGCTTCAGTGACCAAGCCTTTATGTTCTGTTAAGCTTAAGCACCAGATTTAGGGAGAGAGATCACAAGAAGGTAGGGAGGTGAGAGGGATCTCACAGGAGTGAAAGGCTGCTGAGCTGTAGGGGGTGGCAAAGGGAGTCTCTTGCAGCTCAGAAGGCCAATGGTGGTCTGGGTTGCAGCAAGAGTGGCTAAGAGGTCAAGAGAGGTGATTCCACTTGGTCTCCACCTGGAGTGACATCCCTCAGGGGGCAGTGCTGGCACACGTGCTGTGTAACATCTTTGTCAGTGCCATGGACAGAGGAATCAGTGCACCTTCAGCAAGCTTGCAGCTGGCACCAAGCTGTGTGGCACAGTCGACTTGCTAGAGGGCAGGGATCCATCCAGAGGGACCTGCACAGGCTGCAGAGCTGTGCCCAGGCCAACCTCATGGCATTCAACAAGGCCAAGTGTAAGGTCCTGCACCTGGGTAGGCACAATCCCAAACACAATGCCAGGCTGGGTGCTCCCCAACCTCCCTGGAAGCNCCTGTGCCAGTGTCTCACCACCCTCACTGCAAACAACTTCCTCCTAACATCCACTTTCAATCTCCCCTCTGCCACTTCAAACCCATTCCCCTTGTCCTGGCATTCCCAGACCTTGTCAATAGTCCCTCCTCAGCCTTCCTGCAGCCCCCTTCAGATCCTGCAAGGCCACTCCAAGCTCTCCTGGAAGCCTTCTCCAGGCTGCAGAGCCCCAACTCTCTCAGCCTGTCCTCACAGCAGAGCTGCTGCAGCCCTCTCAGCATCTTGGTGGCCTCCTCTGGACTGGCTCCAACACTTCCATGTCCTTCCTGTGCTGGGGACTCCAGACCTGCACACTCTGTAGCAGATGTGAGGTGCTAGAGGAATTCTCAGTTTCACAGCAGCTTTTGCCATCTGTGGTTCTTGGTGTCCAGCAGAGCATGCCACAGGCTGCAGATCAGGTACATCACATCTGCCTCACAGCAGTCAGTGAGCAAATCTCCATTCTTTGCAACTCCTGCTGCCTGGAAATGGCTCTGAAGAGGCCAGATGAGAAAATTGCTACTCTTGAGTAGCTGCATTTAGTGGAAATTTACTTAGTTGTGATAGGAGAGCTTTGCTTAGGATTACTTTTGCTGTAGTTCATGTAATTTACTTGAGC
Source organism: Ramphastos sulfuratus (assembly GCA_013399055.1). NCBI lineage: Eukaryota > Metazoa > Chordata > Aves > Piciformes > Ramphastidae > Ramphastos > Ramphastos sulfuratus. Next base: position 20,715 of record WBNM01020588.1, read on the forward strand.
CATGAATAAATAAGTGATTGCTTTTGAGGATCAGGCTCTCTGACCAAACCAGTCTAACCTGGTGATTGTTTTTTGGGGTTTTTTTTTTGCCACATTATGGTTTTTTTTTTCCTTTTCTGTTTTTTTATTAGCAGTAAATTCCCATGAAAGTGCCAACATCATCTCCCTTCTTGTGAGTTAATATTTCATTAGCATAAATCATTTCGTGTCTTGCAGTGTCTGACCTAATTTCTCTGGGAGTACAAACCTGCATCTAATCCTTTGGTGTTTGCACTGCTGGGTAAATTCCACTACCACTTCCTTGTGCTGCAGCTACTGCCCTTACAATTTCTCCTCCTCAAAGAGCAGTCTCAACCTTTCACAAATTCACAGTCTTGTCAGGGTTGGAAGGGACCTCAAAGACCATCCAGTTCCACTCCCCCTGCCATGGACAGGACCCTTGCCACTACATCAGGTTGCCCAGAGCCACATCCAGCCTGGCCTTAAAAACTTGCAGGGATGAGGCTTCCACCACTCTTTGGGCAACCTTTTTCTTCCCCAGACAGATTTTCCAGTCCCTTTGCCACCCTCACAGCCTCTGCTGGACACTCTCTGTCCCCAGCACTCCTGCCTTGGTCAGTGAGTCCCCTTTGCACCTAAGGATTGCACAGGAGAAGTGGAAGCATTAAATAACTCCACAGTGTGATACTGAGGTGGGGGTTGTTAGGGCCTTGCTGGTGCTAGAACAGCAACTAGCTGGTGGCAATGTCCACCTGAGGGATTTTGCTCTCATCAGGGTTCACAGATCAGAGGATGTCAGGGGTTGGAAGGGACCCAAAAAGCTCATCCAGTCCAAACCCCTGCCAGAGCAGGACCAGACAATCCAGCTCAGGGCACACAGAACACATCCAGACAGGCCTGGAAAGGCTCCAGAGAAAGGTTAATGTCTCTCACTTCAGACCACAGTCTTAGCTGCTTTAAATTAGGGAAGCTGTAGTGATTCCAGCAGGGCTTTGCTAACTAAGCCAATGAGCACAGCACCAGTGCTGTATTCCTGCTGCAAGCTGCATCACCTCCCAAAGAAAATATTCTTATCAGGGAACAGAGGTGAAAGGTGATGCAACTTTCTAGGATATGGCAACTGCTTGAGGGTAAATTTGGGTAGGGAAATAAGAAAATGCAAAAATCCAGGTGTTGCTTGGAATCTGCTCCTCTTATTGCAGGGTTAAGAGGCTAAAGAAGGACAATTCACATAAGGAGACCTTGCAAAAAAAAAAGAAGAAGAATTAAAAAATTAAATATTTACCCAGTAAAAGAAATTTCAGCCCACAGCTTAAATATGCAGATTCTTTGTTATCATTCCAATGATTCCAGAAGGGGGAAAAAAAAAATAAATCAGAGCTGAAGGAGGAGCAAATACCTGGTCCAAGCCTTACACCTGTGCAAAGCAAGAGGAGATTTGCCACCTGCACTTCTCTGGGCAACACTGACCCTCAGAAACTTGGTGATTGTTTCTCACTCCTTCTGCATCCTTTTCCACCTCTTCTTGCTTGTCTGGACTAAAGATTTACTGAAAGGCCTCCTGAAGATCTGGCAGCAGCAGCAAACTGTTTGAGAGGGGCAGGTTAGCAGCTCCTTGGCTTTGGCTCTGATGTGTGCAGGGTGAAGTGTCCTGCCCCAGCCCTGATGAAACCTTTCAGCTGTGGAGTGGTCAGTGATGAGCATCCACATCATTGTGGGACTGAATTTAGGGTGACATGGGAGCAGGACACTTGTTCCCTGCTCTGCTTGGAGCTAGCAGGTGGAAAGTTTCTTTGTAACCTCAGTCCTGGCTGCATGGAGGCCAGGGAGAGGCTAGAGAGTGTCTAATGGAGGCTGTGAGGATGATGAAGGGACTGGAACATCTGTGATGAGGAGAGGCTGAGAGACCTGGAGCTGTTTATCAAGGCTGAGAGGGGATCTTGTTAATAAGTGTCTGAGGAGTAGGTGCCAAGGAGAAGAGATCAGGCTCAGGCTCTTTGCAGTGGTGTCCTGTGATAGGCCAAGGTGCAGTGGAACCCAGAAAGTTCCACATCAAGATGAGGATAAACTTTACTGTGAGGGTGACAGAGCCCTGGAGCAGGCTGCCCGAAGAGGTTGTGGAGTCTCCTCCTCTGGGGACTTTCAAGACCCATCTGGATGAGTTGCTGTGTGCCCTGCCCTGGGTGATCCTGCTCTGGACTGGATGATCTCCAGAGGTCCCTTCCAACCCCTACCATTCTCTGGTCCTATGATTTCCTTTTGCATGCTTCATGCCCTCTTTGGGGGTGCAAACAGAGGGCAGGTGAGTGCTGGTGTGCATGGCAGATGTTCTGCTGCTGAAACCTCAGCTAGGAGTGTTAGTGTCAGTGAGGAGTAACAGGAAGCTTCTCAGTTAACAGGGAGCTTCACCCAGCACCTCCTGTCAGCCTGGGTGTGTACAGAGTGCTGCCCCTCAGGCCAGCCTGGGGTTGGTACAGCAAGCTGAGTGCAGCTGATGGAATCAGCAATGCCCACAGCACAAAGTCTGCAGGGCTGCACTGGCTGCTGTGTTTGCTCTTCCCAGGGAGGGAGGAGCTGAACAAAGACAGGGATGATGCTGGAGGTGTTGCTCAATAGGACAAATTCTCTGCCCATTAACAGAGAAGCAATTGTTTGTGACACCACCAAAATGATTTCCTCCAAAAGCCTGCTGCTCCTCAAGATGTCAGGTCTCTAACCTTCAGACTGGTCTAAGTGCTTTTAAACTCTGTTCTGGGGATGCCCAGGTGTGCTTTAGAGAAATGGAGGTGCTGCTCCTCCAGGCACTCTCCTGTGGGAGAAACCCACTGCAGGAGAGCATCCAGAGAAGGGCAACAAAGCTGGTGGAGGGCCTAGAGACCAAGTCTTAAAAGCAGTGGCTGAGGGAACTGGAGAAAAGGAGGCTGAGGGGAGACCTAATTGCTGTCTGCAACTCCCTGCAAGGAGGTTGGAGTGAGGTGGGGTTGGGCTCTTCTCCCTAGTCTCTGGTGATAGAAGGAGAGGAAATAGCCTGAAATTGTGCCAGGGGAGGGCTAGGTTGGAGATGAGGAAAAATTTCTTTGGTGTAGAAGTGGTCAGGGATTGGCAGAGGCTGCCCAGGGAGGTGGTGGAGTCCCCATCCCTGGAGGTGTCCAAGAGAGGTGTGACCATGGCACCTGGGGGCATGGTTTGGTGGCTGTGGTGGGGTTGGGCTGGATGACCTTGGAGAGCTTTTCCAACCCAAACCACTCTGTGGGTCTCTCTGCGTGGTCCTTTGCATGCTGCTGGGAACTCTTTCTGTTTGTGCTTGGGAATGTGCCAGACTTAAACTAATCTCTGCTAAGAGAGCTTGTGCCTGGGGCAAGGCCAATGCAGTCACTATAGCCCTGCCTGGCACAGGGCCCAGGAAGGCTTCTTCCTCTCTCCTTGCAGAGATCCACCCAGCTGTGATCTGGGATCTGAGAGAATTGCTTTGTCTGCTGTCAGATTCACAGCTCTGATATCAGCACTGGCTGAACTTTAAGGAAGGTCTTTGGTCCCCATGGTTGAATTTAGTCTGCCTTAAAGTCAGTGTCTATAATCATGTTCTTCACCATGAGGGTGGAGAGAGCCTGGAAGGGGTTGCCCAGGGAGGGGATTTTCACCAAGGGCAGAGAGGGAGACAGGCATAGAAAATAGATTGTCTATGGCCAACAGCTTTCAGGTCACCATTGGCAGCCAGTCTGCAGAAGGCTCTGAGGTGACCTCCATGTGGCCTTTCTTGGCAGTGAGGGTGGGGAGACACTGGCACAGGTTGGCCAGGGAGGTTGTAGAGCACAGAGAGGGAGGGTGAGGAGACACTGGCACAGGTTTCCCAGGGAGGTTGTGGAGCACAGAGAGGGAAGGTGAGGAGACACTGGCACAGGTTGCCCAGGGAGGTTGTGGAGCACAGAAGCACAGAATATGATCAAAGATCACAACCTCCCTGAAGGTGTTCAAGCCCAGGCTGGATGAGCCCTTGAGCAACCTGCTCTAGTGGGAGGTGTCTCTGCCTATGGCAGGAGGTTGGAACTGGATGATCTTTGAGGTCCCTTCCAACCTAAACCATTCTATGATTCTGTGATTTTCACCAAGGGCAGAGAAGGAGACAGGCACAGAAAATAGGTTCTCTATGGCCAAGTGTTTCCCACAGCTTTCAGGTCACCATTGGCAGCCAGTCTGCAGAAGGCTCCCAGGTGACCTTCTTGTGGCCTTTCAGTGTCTTAAGGGGGCTACAAGAAAGCTGGGGAGGGATTTTTGAGGCTGTCAGGCAGTGATAGGACTGAGGGGAATGGAACCAAGCTGGAAATGGGGAGAGTCAGCCTGGATGTTAGGAAGAAGGTGTTCAGCATGAGGGTGGAGAGAGCCTGGCAGGGGTTGCCCAGGGAGGGGGTGGAAGCCTCATCCCTGGAGGGGGTTAAGGCCAGGCTGTAGGCTGTGGCCAGCCTGAGCTAGTGTGAGGTGTCCCTGGGCATGGCAGGGGGCTTGGAACTGGCTGATCCTTGTGGTCCCCTCCAACCTAAACCATTCTATGATCTAGACACAGAAATCTCAGCTGAGGGCAGGCATCCTGGGGGATTCACCTGAGCTCAGATGGGCTGCATGAATTGTGGTTGGGAGCTGTGATTCTGTGGACTAGAGATGGAAGCTCCTAAGACACAGCCTGGGATTTGTCTGCTGTTATTCCAGTAAGACTCAGAGCCTAATGCCAAGATCCCACATGCTTTTTGCAACCTGCAGAGAAGTGTACCCAGCTCTTGTGCATGTCACCAGCTTTTAAATGCTCCAAAATCACAAATTTTATCCTCAAAACCTTGGAAAAAAAAAATCATGCCTTGAGATTAAGAGAAGTAAACAACCTTCTGTGTTTTCACATTTCTACTCTGTTCTTGAATCTGAAACAGTCTTAGACTCACATTTGCAAGTTCTTCTCTGCAGTCCCTGGGATGGGCTTTTCTTAATTCAGTGGATTTATATTCTTAACCCATGACATCCTGATGAGCAAGCTCAGGAAGTATGGGGTGGAAGAGCAGGCAGTGAGGTGGATTAGGAACTGGCTACAAGATAGAGTTCACAGAGTGGTGATCAATGGGGCCAGGTCCAGCTGGAGAGCTGTAGCCAGTGGAGTCCCCCCAGGAGCAGTGCTGGGTCTGGAGCTGTTCAACATCTTCATCAATGCCATTGATGAGGGCACAGACAGACACAGGGCACAGAGGCTGCTCAGCAGGTTTGCTGATGGCACCAAGCTGGGAGGCTTGGCTGATCCAGCTGCAGGCTGTGAGGCCATCCAGAGAGACCTGGGCAGAATGAGCTGGGCACAGAGGAACCAAATGAGACCCAACANGAGCCTTTCCAGGCCTGTCTGGATGTGTTGTGCGTGCCCTGAGCTAGATTGGTCCTGCTCTGGCAGGGGGCTTAGACTGGATGAGCATTTTAGGTCCCTTCCAACCCCTGACATCCTCTGATCTGTGAACCACTTGATTCCAGGTGCTGGCATCTTTAAGATAAGTATTAAATATTACAGATTCTAAACTAAAGCAAACCAGTTGGAAATGGGGGGGGGGACGACACACATGACAGTCCAGATCTGGCCCCCAGGTCCCAGCAGGCACATTTGACTCTCTCATGCTGTTTCCCCCACCCCTCTCACAAGGCTGCCAACATAGCCCTCAGATACTGAGCAAATCTTTACTCATCCTGCAGGACAAGAAGGTTGTTTTTGTTGTGAGTCAGCCACAGAAACCTGCACTTCATTAGCCTGCTGATGCCTTGAGCCAAACACAGGCAGCCATAAAAATGTAATGGTCCTCCATAAAACATGTCACAGGCAGAAAACTGCAATCACCTCTGTGGGACTTGTTGTGTCCTGCCTGCTGCTGCTGCTTGCTGCCCTCCTTTGGGGTGGAATGGAAAAGGAGCCATTGAGATTTTGGGCAGTGGGTTTCATGACTCCTGCAGAAGACAGGCTCAGCAGATGCCTATTAGAAAGGAATTCTTAACAGTGAGGATGGAGAGGCACTGGCAGAGGCTGGAGAGAGACTTTTAACAAGGGCTGGGAATGATAGGATGAGAGGGAATGGACTGAAGATGGAGGAGGGGAGATTTAGGCTGGAGATTAGGAAGAAATTCTTGGCAGGGAGGGTGAGGAGACACTGGCACAGGTTTCCCAGGGAGGTTGTGGAGCACAGAGAGGGAGGGTGAGGAGACACTGGCACAGGTTGCCCAGGGAGGTTGTGGAGCACAGAGAGGGAGGGTGAGGAGACACTGGCACAGGTTGCCCAGGGAGGCTGTGGAGCACAGAGAGGGAGGGCGAGGAGAAACTGGCCCATGTTGCCCAGGGAGGTGTTCAAGACCAGGTTGGATGAGCCCTTGAATGACCTGCTCTAGTGGGAGGTGTCCCTGCCTATGGCAGGGAGTTGGAACTGGATGAGCTTTGAGGTCCCTTCCAACATAACCATTCTATGATTGGCAGCTTCTTTCTGAAAGCTCTGAATTTATTCACCTAGCAGTAGCCTGCCTGCATCTGGCACATTTCTGTGCAGTGTGTTTGACCTCCAGCAGACTCAGGCTTTGTGCCCTCCTTGCCTGCAGTTGCAAAGGAATAAGTGATTTTAACACTGTTTAATGTGTAATCCAAACCCTGGGGAGCTCTGTCCAATATGAAAATTCCACCCTTTGGTAAACACAAAAGCAACTTAGAATTCTTTCTTTGGAAATCACCTGCCCATTCCTAATCCCAAAAGCAACCTGGAACTGACTCTCTTAATATTTGGGGTTAGGTCTCCCAAGCAGTTACAATTGCAGTTAGAACTAGGGCAAAAGTGACACCATAATGCAGAGTGACAGCAGATGACACCATCATCATAAAAGGATTAGCTAGAGAGAATCTGTCTGGCAGTTGCTGTAGCCAGCAGGCTGAGAGAGGTGATTCTGCCACTCTGGTGAGACCTCACCTGGAGTGCTGTGCCCAGCTGTGGAGCCCTCAGCACAAGAAGGAGGTGGATCTGCTGGAGCAAGTCCAGAGGAGGCCAGAAAGATGGGCAGAGGGCTGGAGCAGCTCTGCTATGGGCATGGGCTGGGAGAGTTGGGGNTGGAAAAGAGACTTGCAAGGCTCTAGGTGTCCTCTGGAAAAAAAAGATTTGCAGGGCTCTAGGAGTTCTCTGGAAAAGAGATTTGCAGGGTTAGGACTCTTCTCGATGTCCCAAGGGTTTCTATGCCATGGGTTGGACCTGGGTGATCTTTGAGGTCCCTTCCAACCTTACCATTTTATGATTCTGGTGAAGGCTTTGGCCTGAGGGCAGCTGTGCCTTTATGCAAATAGAGCTGTAAGCATCACCTTTCTGTCTGTCTGAGAACTGGTTTGAGCACATTGCCTTTGTTTTGCTTTGTTTCCTTCATCCAAACCTTTGTGTTTTAAAGATCAGCCTGAGGCAGAGTGTGATCAGCTCTGGCAGCCATGTTACTGCCTGGGGCATTGCTGTTAGCTTTGGTGGCTCTGCTCCTTTTCTAGACCACCACTTAAAATTCTCTTTGGAATGTTCTTTCTCTTTACCCCACTTAGTGTCCAGGAACTTGGGCTGGAGCAGGCTCTTAGGTAAGGTAGCCTCTTTCTTTTGGGCCGTTGTAGAATTCCTGACTGCTGTGAGTGCTGCAGAGCAGATCACCCAAGGCTGAGCTGCAGGGTTTGATGCCTGTGAGTTTGCAAATCTCTCCTGGTGGCTTTGGCAGCCTCCTGGCACAGGTGTGGAGCCCTAAGCCCCATGCAGACTGGCAGGAAGGTGACCAGCAGATGGCATTTGCACCCAACTAATACAGATCTGCTCAGCAGCAAACAAATTTGGCAGTCAGCACCAACAGCAAAAGTTCTTTTATTTTGCTTTTACCTAAATTATAGCTTTTGCCTCATTGCCCCTTTGGATGCTACTGAGGACAATGACAACTGCCAGCAAATGATGACTGTGGGAAGTGATGTGAAAGGAGGTGGCAGTGGGGTGGGGGTTGGTCTCTTCTGCCTACTACCAGGTGATAGAAGGAGAGGAAATGACCTGAAATTGTGCCAGGGGAGGTTGGAGATGAGGAACAATTTTTTGCTGCAAAAGTGGTCAGGGATTGGCACAGGCTGCCCAGGGAGGTGGTGGAGTCCCCATCCCTGGAGGGGTTCAAGAACCCTGTGGCCATGGCACTTGGGGCCGTGGTTTGGTGGCCATGGTGGGGTTGGGTTGCTGGTTGGACTGGATGATCTTGGAGGCCTTTTCCAACCCAAACAATTCTGTGATTCTCTGAAATCAGTTTGACAATCTCATGCTCTCTCTTAAGCATAAGGGCTGCATGAAGCTGGGATGGGACTGCATGAAGCTGGGACAGGGCTGCATGAAGCTGGGACAGGTCTAAGTCCAGGTCAATTCACATTCTCACTATCCTAAGGCCTGAGTAGCTCTGCTTTAGTGTACACAAACCTCTGTCCTTGCTGTTGATGATGAAAAGGGAGGTCCTCAGCAGGGAATTCCCCCAAACCTTTCCTACTCCCCTTATTTCCCCCAGCTTCCTAACTCCCTTTCCCCTAGACTAAGCAGAGGATGAACCTTGTGAGCTGAAATCTGCAGGTGGCCCTGCAGCAGTGGAGCCCTCTCTGACTTCCCTTGCTGCTTGTGTCCTGGGAAAAACAAACGTCCTGAGTGTTCAGAACCAACTGCACCCTCGAGGGGTTTTCCCAGGTGTCTGAAGGAGATCACAGGAAAGTAAATGCTGAATGAAGCAGTGGGAACTTCTGTGGACTTTCACAGCTCAGCACAGTGCTGTTGTTCTCTGCAGCTCTCTGCCCACTCCTCTGCAGCTGTACCTCACAGGTTTCAGGGCAGAGGCAGGCATGAGGACGCTGCTGAAGCCTCTGAGTTCTGTTTCTCTGTGAAACTCTGGGGCTGGTGTGCTCAGAAAGCACTCTCAGAACGTTTTGCACAAGGGACCAGGTGCCTGTGACTTAATTTTCCTTGTGACACAATCAGGGCTCAGGCTTGTGTGCAGTTCTGGAGCCCCCAGCACAGGAAGGACATGGAAGTGTCAGAGCCAGTCCNGGGAGGCTTGGGAAATGTGGTGCTAAGAACTCATAGAACCACAGAATGGTAGGAATTGGTCTCTTCTCCAGTTGGAACCAGCTGCCCAGGGAGGCTGTGGAGTCTCCCTCCCTGGAGATATTCAAGAACCACCTGGATGCATTCCTGTGTGATCTGCTCTGGGTGATCCTGCTCTGGCAGGGGGTCAGGACCAGATGAGCTTTTGAGGTCCCTTCCAGCCCCTGACATTCTGTGATTCTCCCTAGTAGCAGATGATAGAAGAAGAGGAAATGGCCTGAAATTGTGCCAGGGGAGGGTTAGGTTGGAGATCAGGAACAATTTGTTTGCTGCCAGAGTGGTCAGGGATTGGCAGAGGCTGCCCAGGGAGGTGGTGGAGTCCCCATGCCTGGAGGGGTTCAAGAACCCTGTGGCTGCAGCACCTGGGGACATGGCTTAGTGGCCATGGTGGGGTTGGGTTGCAGGTTGGACTGGATGGTCCTAGAGGCCTTTTCCAACCCTGTGGTTCTGTGATTTGCTGCTGTCTGACACTGTCAGCTTCCAGGGCCAGTTGTGTGCCCTCTGTGTGTGGCATTCAGAGGGGTTCTCAACCCTGTTTTCTCTTCCTGAAGCATTTGAGATGTGCTTTTGATTTCTGCCCATTTCAGGTTTATTCTGTGTGTGGTACTTGGGTGAGAGGTTTCCACTCTGTTGATGTGCACAAACTCTGGGAACCAGAAAGCCACCAGACTGGTACTGTTGTAGGTGGGGAGGTGACAAAGGTGCCCTGCTCATTTTACCCCTTGCCACCACCTGCTTCAGCACTCTGTGAAGTGTGAAGGGGGAGAAGCTGTGCAACTGCTCCTAGCCCTGGCACACCCAGGCTCAGCTGCCAGCACTGCAGTCAGGGGCAAGCCTGCAAGATGCACAGGCAGGCACAAACTAGGCTGAGCAGCTCACTGCAGAGAGAAGCTGCCCTGACAAGGACTGCAGCATGCATCAGCTCCATGGTAGCATCCTGGGCTGCATCTGAAGCAGCAGATGGAGAGGGGGTCCTGCCCCTCTGCCTGCTCTGGGGAGACCTCACCTGCAGTGCTGTGGCCACCTATGGGACACCCAACACAAGAGAGGCATAGACCTGCTGGAGCAGATGTGGAGGAAGGTCACAAAGATGGTCAGAGGGCTGAGCACCTGAGCTGTGGGGACAGGATGAGGAGGTTGGGTCTGTTCAGCCTGGGGAGGAGAAGGCTCCAGGGAGACCTTAGAGAAGCCTTCCAGTACCAGGAGGAAGCTACAAGAGAGCTGGGGAGGGACTATTGACAAGGGCTGGGAGTGATAGGATGAGAAGAAATGGATTGAAGCTTGATGAGAGTTGATTTAGACTGGAGATTAGAAGGAAATTCTTTCCCATGAGGGTGGGGAGACACTGGCACAGGTTGCCCAGGGAGGTGTTCAAGGCCAGNTCAACTCTCCAGTTCCTGCCTTCAATAACATGAAGCTTTCAGAGGCTGTCAGCAAGCAGCCTGCTCACTTTTTCCCATCTTCTTTTAAAAAATTAAATAGAGAAAGAAAAAAACTAAAAAGGAGTTTGTTGCAGTTAGCCTCCCCCTCACCAGACAGTGCCTGGTCCCTCAGCCTCTCCTCACCAGGCAGTGCTCATCACCAAGATCTACATGATCTAGAAGCTTCCTTCTAACCCAACCCATTCTATGATTTCTTTATTGTATGATTTCTTCATGTGAAAAAACATGTGCAGTGAAGCTGGAGTGGATGTGGAATGTCCCAGGTTCAGATCCTCACTGTCTGAGAGGTCATGAGGTCTGTGGTGACTTTCAGTGCCCAAGGACTTCACCTCGAGCACTAAGCATATACAAAGGCTGCATCATTTGTTCCTTATCAAAGCTGTGGGTATGAATCAGAGCTGCTTTCAGATCAAGTGGGAGGGGGGAGGCTCACATAAAAAGAATTTTAAAAAGGACAAATATTACTGAGTTCATTGTGCCAGGCCTGCTCCAGTCTTGCTTACAGCATTAAAACAGAAGAGGAAAAAATAAAAATCAAAAGGTGATGGAGTCCCCAAGAAGCAGGCCATTAGCAAGCAGTCTTCTGCACAAGGCTAACCCCCCAAAAAAATGTGCCAGGGGAGGGTTAGGTTGGAGATGAGGAAAAAGTTCTTTGCTGCAAGAGTGGTCAGGGATTGGCACAGGCTGCCCAGGGAGGTAGTGGAGTTCCCATCCCTGGAGGGTTTCAAGCAATGTGTGGCCAAGGCACTTGGGGACATGGTTTGGTGGCCATGGTGGTTGGACTGGATGATCTTAGAGGTCTCTTCCAACCCCAACAGCTCTGTGGCTCTGTGATTCCTTGCACAGGGCTGGGAATCTGACTCTGCCTTAGCTGTCCACCTGTGCAGTGCCTGCTGCAATGAAGTCCTTCAGCACCAGCAAGGACATTGCACAGTGTGGCTGGGGATAAACCTTCCTGCATGTGGTCCCTGACCACTCTCCCTGGGAAAAACTTTTTTCCTAATATCCAATCTGAACCTCCCCAGCCTCAGCTTGAGGCCATTCCCCCTTCTTCTGTCCCCAATTCCCTGTGAGCAGAGCCCAGCAGCAGCCTCTCCACAGTGTCCCTTCAGGTAGCTGCAGACAGCAATGAGCTCTGCCCTCAGCCTTCTCCTTTTCAAACTAAACAGCCCCAGGTGAATGCTGAGAGGTTTAAGTAATGTTCATGCAACAGTGTGAACACCTAAGGTAGAATGGTGCTGTTACTAATAACTCATTTTAACCCCTCTGAGCAGCCTCTCTCAGCCTTTCCTTGCCTTTGCAGATGATTTTTCATGGAGAGAGTGGTCAGGGACTGGCATGCGCTGCCCAGGGAGGTGCTGGAGTCACCCAGCCTGGGGGTGTTTGGATGTGGTGCTTGGGGCTATGGCTTAAGGTGAATCTTGTAGAGCAGGGTTCTAGGTTGGGCTTGGTGCTCCTGAGGGGCTGTGCCAGCCTGCATGTGTCTGTGATTCTGTGATTTTGCCAGGGCCATCTCTGCTTTGGGAGGGAGTGTTTCATTTTGATCAAAACAAAACAGAATAATAAAAAAAAAAAGGCAAGGAACCAAACCCCCCCCCCCCCAAAAAAAAAAAAAGAAGAGGTTTCTTTTTTAAGTGAAGGAGGTCCTGGTTTAATGAGGCTTGAAGTGTTTACAGGTGTTTCCTCAGAAGTACAAATTTAGAGGCCCAAGGGAGTTGAGATTCTCACAGGGCAGGAGGAGCAAACACTCAAGTTTTGTGTTCTAGAAGCGTTGCACATTTAAAGGGGCAGGCAGAGAGGAGCCTGGGCTGGGGCAGGGCAGCTCAAGTGAGTGAATCCAAGAGTTGAAGCAGCAGGATGCTGTCTTGCTTGGGAAAAGACCATCCTCGGGGCTACAGGAAGCTAAAATCTTACTAAAAGAGCCTTTTTTTTTTTTTTTTTCCCCTGCTGTGCAACCTTTTGACCTCATCCTGCCAATCTCTGCTAAAAGCCCCACGAGTGGCAGGTTGCAGCTTTGGTCCTCTGCTCAAACACAGTTTTGGTGCCACCAAAGGCTGTCTCTGTGCACGATCTCTTCCAGAGCTCACTGCTGTTGGAGGAACTGTTGAGCATCGCGAAGAGCAGCCCAGAGCGAGGGAAATACAGAAGTGGTTGTGGTTGGAGGATGTGATGACATCAGAGGGCTCAGCGGGAACATGGGGCTTTTAAAAAGCTGAAAGGAACATCCTGACAGTCACTTGTCACCTCCTCAGGAAGGAGTGAGTAGCTATTAAAGAGCTACCTTCATCCCAGAAACAAAAAGGCTCCATCCTGCCCCAGAATATGCACTGGCAAAAATGTAAGTGAGCTCTGATCTGTTTTTCCTACCTGTGGTCTAGCTGGAGGGTGACTAAGGAAGCCTTAGCCCAGCATGGGAGGCAACACTCATGAAGAGAAGCAGGTGATGAGGCATGCTGCTGGCTTGATTTTTTTTTTTCCCAGCAGGGATCTTACCTTGCTGCTTTGTTGGCATTGAGCACTATGAATCAAGTGGAAGACTATGATTCATAAAAACAATAACAGGATGCAGGGATGGTAGCAAAGGTTGCAGTGGTTACATACCAGAAAATTTTCCTTTTGAAAAATGAAACCTGTGAGAAATCTTTCTGGGTTGTTGGTTTGGTTTGTTTTGTTTTGTTTTGTTTTTTCCTCTTGATAATGTAACTTTGGTTGTTTGGGTTTGGGGTTTCTTATTTTCAACTAATAAAAAAAAAAAAAAAGCTAAGGAGCAAATCAGGTGAGGGAGGTACAGTTATGACTTTACAGGAAATAAGTTTTTCTTGTTTTCAAGCCAATTGCACTCCTGCTGGCACACCTTTGCTTGAATAAGTTACTGCTCACAACACAGGTAGGTGTTTGCTTCTTGCAACTTGTTCATCCTCACTGCATGGATGCTCCTTTTTGCAACTCTGCTGCCATCCTTTGCCTTTCATGGTGCTGTTCCAGGAACCTGGAATCACAGAATCACAGAATGAACACAACACACCAGACTGGAAGAATCTCATCCCTTAACCAAAGTCACTTCCCTGCTATGGATCTGACAATAATTTTCTTTCTGTGGTAGCCTGTGGGATGTGCAGAGGTTGGG
>WBNM01020590.1:0-11195 GCA_013399055.1 Ramphastos sulfuratus
TGTTCTTCCCTCCTTTTTCTCTTTGCTCTTTCTCTCTGCTCTCCCTATGCATCACTGACCTTGGCTGAGACTCTTGATGCATGGCTAAGTAAAGAGCAGGAGTGGAGCCTGATTTCTCTCTGGGGTGCAGACCTATTCCCTTGTTCCCTTGTCCAGAGGAGTAAGGAAACAATTTGAGGGTTTTTTTCTTGGTGTTATTTCTGAATTTTAAATAATTGTAAATATATGCAAATACATTTTGTACATATACATTGTATTTTATGCTTTTGGATTTTAGCTTTCTTGTAGATAATAGCTTCAGTTTGCTTCCAAACCTTCTAAGCTAACCTGGTGATTTTATTTTCAAGTCATCACAACATGGAATATAAAGGGTTCTGCATTTCATACATGCTTCATATCCACAATCACCCAATTTGATTGGGTTCAGCTTGAATGTAATTGAATCCTTTCCAACCTAGGCCATTCTATGATCACATATTTGACCTGAGACGTTCATAAAAGGCTCACAAAGGTTCTATAGTGCTTGCAATCAGGGTTTCTTTTTTTTCTGTGAGGAAGTAACATATCGTTATGCATTAACTGAGGTTAATGTCCACAACGGTGTTTCAAGGTCACTGAGGCTTAGCTTTCTCATCAATCTCAACCAGGCCACACACTCCTGCCCATCACTTTCCACTCTACTGAAGCCTTAGATGGGCAGATTCATTCTTTGCAAAACAGTTCTTGACAATTCAGAAAACAAAACTTTTGGCAAAGAGTAAGGATGCAACATTCCCATATAAGGATGAGGAGGACTGGCCACTCTGTACTCTGCATCCAGCTGCATATACAACAGCTGCTTGTGTGTCATTTGTCATTCTGTTGCTAAAGAACAGCCACTACTGAGTTGTCTGAATGGAACTCTGAACTTCTGCATTCAAAGAGTTAATCATAGAATGGTAAGGTTGGAAGGGACCTCAAAGATCATGTAGTTCCAANNGAGAGCAGAGTAAAGGGGCAGAATCCCCTCCCTTGCCCTGCTGCCCACGCTGCTCTTGCTGCAGCCCAGGACTCAGTTGCTGTCTGGGCTGCACTCACACTGCAGGCTCATGTTGAGCTTTTCATCAACCCAGAGGTGAAACACAGGTGAAGTGAACCACTCTGTTTCTGCCACTGTAGCTGCAGTAAGACTCATTGGGTACCATACCTGGGGAGTATCCATCAGAAACTGATGTGCTGTATGGATGGTCGAGTCCTTTCTTCTCTCTGGCTTCTCTTCAGATGCTTTTGGCAGTTTTTCTGTGGTAGAGTCATCACCATTCTCCGAGTCAAAGGTCTGGATCTCTGGTTCCACTTCACCTGGTCCTACAATCACAAAACTAATTAATGCCTTTGTGGATCACACATCATATGACAGCTAAAATTGTAGCTCAGCTCTTCTACCAAATGTCTCAGAAGCTTTGCTGTGCAACCCAGACAGAAGTGCACAAATCTAAAGACAATCAGTTCTAGGAATAAGATGAACACAAGACCTTGCAACTCGCTGGGCCAGGCAGGTATGCAGTTCCTTATGTAGTCTTTTTCTTATAATCTTCTTACCAAAAGAACAAAATATTAGTGAACAGAACTTTAACAGCTGAAAATTCCACTGGCAAGCACAATTTTGGAGCTTCATAGCCTGACAAGAGTGACAGGAGGCATAAAGCAATTTGAGAAGCCAGTTTTGTAACAGAGCCATTCCCTCTACATTAGAAATTAATTCACAAATAGAGAAAGGAATTAAAGATTCTCTTTTATTATTGTTTCTGCTATGCTGCACTGGTTAGCAACTAATTTTAAGGAACAGAGAGTATGACAAAGTAGATGTTTCAAAGATCCATGTTTTCCAGAACATACTTAAAGAATCCTGTGGAAAACCAAGTAAAAACTGATTACATATGTGCCTGCACTACAAAGACCTGCAGGGAGTGAGATACAAAAAGGTGAATCCTGCTAGTAAAAACTGTCTCCCCTCTTCAGCCAGCATTTGTGTTGGCTGGCATGAAACCATTCAGGATTCCAGGCTAGTGTTGTTTATTTAGATTCACCAAAATGCAATAATTTACTTGCAATTGGAGAGATAAGTGCAGAGTGCTGCACCTGGGAAGAAACAATAAACTGCAGCAGTACAGGTTAGGAGGTGATCTGCTGGAGAGCAGCCCTGTGGAGAAGGAGCTGGGAATGCTGGAGAAGAAGCTGGGAATGCTGGTGGGCAGCAAGTTCTGCACTGCACAGCAATGTGCCTTTGTGGCCTAGAAGGCCAATGGGGTCCTGGGGGGCATTAAGAGGAGTGTGGCCTGCAGATCCAGGGAGGTTCTCCTCCCCCTCTACTCTGCCCTGGTGAGGTCCTACTTGGAATATTGCATCCAGTTCTGGGTTCCCCAGTTCAAGAGGGACAGTGATCTACTGGAGAGAGTCCAAGGGAGGGCTACAAGGATGCTGAAGGGAGTGGAGCACTGCCTGATGAGGAAAGGCTGAGAGACCTGGGGCTGCTTGGTCTGGAGAGGATAAGGGTTGGAGGGGATCTAATAAATAAGTATCTGAGGGTTGGGGGTCAGGAAGGGAGGGACAGGGACAGCCTCTGGTCACTTGCACCCTGTGACAGGACAAGGGGCAATGAATGTAAATTACAGCACAGGAAGTTCCACCTCAACATGAGCAAGAACTTCTTTACTGTAAGGGTCATGGAGCACTGGGACATGTTGCCCAAAGAGGTTGTGGAGTCTCCTTCTCTGGAGACTTTCAAACCTTGTCTGGATGTGTTCCTGTGTGACCTGCACTAGATGTTATGGTCCTGCTCTGGCAGGGGGCTTGGACTGAAAGATCTGCAGAGGTCCCTTCCAACCCTCAGCATCCTGTGATCTTGCAAATAGATATTTATTTATATCTAGCTTATTTGGTTTGTGTGGGCTGTGTGACTGACAAGTCAGAGGCATCTTCTTCTCATCTACCAACACTTACATCTGGTAGTCATTTTCTGTTAGGCTGCTCAGCTTCGGTTGCTCCTCAGTTTTTTGGTGCTTTGTCAAAAGTCAAACACAAAAAAAGCTGAGTTATGTGGTGCTGATGCTGGTGACACTGGAATGCATTGTTATATTCCAATTAATTAAGTGAACTGGCATTGTGGCTAGCAGCAGGANGAAGGAGAAGAGCAAACCCCTCTGTCACTCAAAGGATTTTGCAAAGGCTAATGCTAGTTGGTAGGTAGGAGTAAAATTATTGCTGCAGAAAAGTCAGTTAAGAGCAGATGGTTTTGTCTTATAAAACATTCACACATCTATTACATGAGAATATAACCACCAACATCTAAAGATGCACATCAGTGTACATTTGGAAATGGTTTTTAAGTTAAGGTACCAGTTTTAGTGGCAGTAGAATTCTTTTTCTCTGGCTTCAGCTCCTCAGTGTCTACTGCTCTGAGCTCCTCATTGTTCTGCATTTCTGTTTCCATAGCTGCATCTTCAGGATCTCCTTCTTCCTTTTCTTCAAGAGGCACAATAGGTTTTTCTTGCTCCTTGCTAGCTACATCTGTACAAAGGCAACAAGACTTAATAAGGGAAAAGGAAAAACAGTGAAGCTGCAAAAAAATGCACTGCATTCTGAGGCCACTGCCTATCACTTTTAGTGAACTTCAGAACACACCTGAGTTACTGTCTCAAACCTAAGTTTTATCTTTCACTGTGCTGTGTCATATTGTATCAATGAACTATTGCCCTGCAAATCTGATGAATAAAACAGAATAGTTACTTTAATGGAAAGCAACTTAACTACATTTTTATTAGAGGAGTTTTTTTAGAGCCCATCAATTTGTTTGATATGAAAGAAAGAACCTCCTTTGTTATCCCAAATGTTTAGCATCTGTAATAGCAGTTTGGGTTTCAATATGATTTCAATAAGATATGGAGAAAATAGATGTTAAATATTTATTAAATATAAGCATGTAAATATTTATAATATAAAAATATAAAATCCACTTTTATGAGTCAGTTCACTATTTGAAAAAGTGTTATGATGTCTGAATCTGACTGCCAAAGTGTAGCAGCTATTGTAGTGAAATGGTGCTACACCTTAAAGCAAAGTAAGGAGCATCACAGAATGGCTTATGGACCTCAGAGATCACCTACTCCAACCTCCCCACCGTGGGCAGGGACACCTCTCAGTTAGACTCAGCTGCTCAAGGCCTCATCCAACCTGGCCTTCAACACCTCCAGGGAGGGAGCAGCCACAACCTCCCTGGGCAACCTGTGCCAGTGCCTCACCACCCTCACTGCAAACAACTTCCTCCTAACATCCAGTCTAAATCTCCCCTCTGCCAGTTTAAACCCATTGCCCCTTGTCCTGTCATTGCAAGACCTTGTCAGTAGTCCCTCCCCAGCCTTCCTGTAGGATCCTTTCAGGTATCATAGGGCAGCTCTATAAGGTTGCCCAGAGTCATCTCTTCTCTTGGCTGAACAACCCCAGCTCCCTCAGCCTGTCCTCATAGCAGAGGTGTTCCACCCTTTGGATCATCTTTGTGGCCCTCCTCTGGACTCACTCCAAGAGTTCCATACTTTTATTCATGATGGAGACACCAGAACCCCATCTGGAGNGTAAGGGGCAGAATGACCTCTCTTGATCTGCTCGCCACAGTCCTCTTGATGCAGCCTAGGATACAATTTGCCTCCTGGGCTGCATGAACACACTGCTGGCTCATGTTGAGCTTCTCATCAAGCAATACACCCAAGTTTCTTTCTTGAGAGCTACTCTCATGCCACTCTGCAGCCAGGATTGTTAAACTAGCTTTGAAAAAACCTACTGGGAAAAGCTAGAGTGAGGAGGAGCAATTCAGGATTGCAGCAGCTCTTTACACCCAGAAATACCACCATACCATATGTCTGTGCATCATAGCTTTCAGAGCTTTCTTTAACATGCTCAAATGCATCAGCCTCCTCCACGTTTTGTTTGGGCTGGGTTGTGTCCTGCTTTGCTTCACTGCTGGATTCTATGGTTCTCAGCCGCTTGTGGATGTGCTCGTTGTGATCTCCCATTGAGCGCTCATTGTCTGCCTGTCCAGGCTTCCTCTTGAAGCTCTGCAAAGAGAGTGGCTCAGCAGGGTTAAATTGAAGTGAGGGGCAGCCAGACACTGACTGGAGCAAGACTTCTAATAGGGAGATACCGAGCCTTGCTGATTTGGGGGGAAGGAGGAGAGGGGGGCAAGGAGGAGAGGGAGGGAAGGAAGGAGGAGAGGGGGGGAAGGAAGGAGGAGAGGGGGGGAAGGAAGGAGAAGAGAAAAAAACAAAAAAAGAGATGAACCTGGGTAGTTTTCCTGCTTTGCTTCTGAGAAGCCATGCGGGCCATGAGTGCAGACTCGTGGCCTTCTGACTGATTTGCACTTGAAGCTCCACTTCCATATTCCTGAGAGACCAAAAGAAATGCAATGGCAACTGAGAAGTGATTCAGCAGTTGCTGTAGACAGATTTGAGCAGTTAAATTGCAATGCTGTGCTGCCTTCTGTTGTGATTGATGAGTGGCTCCAAACTGTACTATTCTTGTGGAGACCAGAAGAGCAGCTCAACAGTTAGCCTGACCTTTACCACACAGTTTTCAGGTTATCTACTTGGTCTTCTAACATTCTTTTTTTTTTTTCCAATGAATGTCTAATTTGTCTTCTCAAAATTGAATCCTAGGCACAGTTCTTAAAAATATGGCAGCGATTCCTCAACTGTGACTTGAAGACACATTCACAAGTTCAGCATTTTTAACTAGGACCCTCCCATGTAATTTACCTCTTTAGACTGGTCTCTTTCTGAAGCCTCTCCAGCCAGCTCAACAGCACTCTCACTCTGCAGGTTTTCTTGCCCAGTCTGCCCTTGTGTTTCATGCTCCATTCTTTCCTCAGGCTCAGGGATCTGGTCATCCATCTCTGAATTATCTTTACCCTCTTCTTCCTGGAAGAACAGCAGTTTATTTTAACATTCTTAAAAGCATCAGGAAACAGAAGGCCAAGGAGGAAATTGGAATACAGGTGACAGAGGTACAGCAGTGTAACAGTAAGCACATCTCTGTTACCTTGATGAAGACTTTCACTAATATTTCACCTGCTTAATGCCAAATTTGTTCTAGAGAATCACAGAACACAATTTCTTAAGTGTGGTGTAGGGCTATAATGAAAAAAATAAAAGACAAAGCGGGAAGAGAGGCAAGAGGGGGAAGGGAAGAGAGGCAAGAGGGGGAAGGGAAGGGAGGCAAGAGGGGGAAGGGAAGGGAGGCAAGAGGGGGAAGAGAAGAGAGGCAAGAGGGGGAAGAGAAGAGAGGCAAGAGGGGGAAGAGAAGAGAGGAAAGAGGGGGAAGAGAAGAGAGGAAAGAGGGGGAAGAGAAGAGAGGAAAGAGGGGGAAGAGAAGAGAGGAAAGAGGGGGAAGAGAAGAAAGAGGAGAAGAGCAAAAAGGCAAGAAAAAAAAAAAAAGAAGAATGAAATTAGACTTCTATCTATCATTCTCTACCTGAGGCTGAAGGCCTTGCTCAGCAGCAGGGACTCCCTTGTCTTCAGCAGATTCCTTTTTTTCCTCATCAGGTGGTTGTGACTCTTCCTCCTCCTCCTCCTCTTTTGCTGCATCCTCAGTGTTCCCTGCATTTTCTTCTTGATCATCAGCATCTTTGTCCCCTTCATCTCCCTTCTCCTCTGTATCTTCAGAAATGCCTTCTTCAACTGGCTGTGCCTGTTCATCATCCTCTTCTGTCTCACCAGTGTCCTCTTCCTTCTGTTCTTCTGCCTTTTCTGCTTCACTTAAATCCACAGGTTTCTCATCTATTTCAAAAGCATTTTCTTCATCTAGATTAAAACAAAATAAATCAGAAAGGCATACAAAAATCTCAGTGAAATATTGCAACTGCCCAGCCTATCAATAAAAACCTCAATACTGAGAATTCTATATGGAGAAGCAACAATTTGCTGCAGCAGGGAATTTGTTAACCAATTCTTCTATTGCTCTGTGTCTAACTTGAACATAAGAAGCTCCATCTAAACATGAGGAAGACCTTTACATTGAGGGTGGTGGGAGCACTGCAACAGGCTGCCCAGGGAGATGGTGGAGCCTCTGTCTCTGGAGTCATTCAAAGCCTGTCTGGCTGCCATCCTCTGTCACCTGCTCTAGGTGAACCTGCTCTGGCAGGAGGGTTGGACTAGATCATCTCCAGAAATTCCTTCCAACGCCTGCCATTCTGTGATTCTGTGTGACTATACAGCATGATGAATTCCTATTACCTTCCTTTAACCTAAGATTCTTGAGAGTTAGGAGATGGGAGTACTGTGTACAGTTCTGGAGCCCCCAACACAAGGAGCACATGGAACTGTTGGAGCAAGTCCAGAGGAGGCCACAAAGATGCTCAGAGGGCTGCAGCAGCTCTGCTATGAGGACAGGGTACAAGAGTTGGGGCTCTGCAGCCTGGAGAAGAGAAGGCTTCGAGGAGACCTTCGAGTAGCCTTCCAGTATCTGAAGGGGGCCTACAGGAAGGCTGGGGAGGGATTATTTACAAGGTCTTGTAATGACAGGACAAGGGGCAATGGTTTTAAACTGGTAGAGGGGAGATTTCAGTAGATGTTAGGAGGAAGTTGTTTGCAGTGAGGGTGGTGAGACACTGGCACAGGTTGCCCAGGGAGGTTGTGGTTGCTCCCTCCCTGGAGGTGTTCAAGGCCACGTTGGATGAGGACTTGAGTGACCTGTTCTAGTGGGAGGTGTCCCTGCCTATGGCAGGGGGTTGGAACTGGATGATCTTTGAGGTCCCTTCCAACCTAAACCATTCTATGATTCTATGATTTTGAATCATAGAAAAGGAAAAGGGGGCTTGTAACTATCATAGAAAAAATTGAAACCACAAAAGCAACTGGCAATGAATTAAGAGCTTCTGGTATAAATTGGGGTGCATCATTTGGATAACATGGGAAAATTGCTCCACAATGTGTGTGAAAGACAGGTAAAAGAAAATGCTGAGTTCTGATCTGGCCTGTATATGGTGTCTTGAAATTTTGAGATATAAAAGTGAGTTTACAGCTTTTTGTTACACAGAATCCTATCACCATCTCTCTCCTTTCTATAAAGAAAAATGCTGAAGGGAGTGCAAGATCTTCCTTACGAGGGGAGCCTGAGGGAGCTGGGGCTCTGTTGCTTGGCGAGGAGAAGCCTAAAGGGACCTCATGAATGTTTCTAAAGATGTGCAGGGTGAGTGCCAAAAGGCTGGAGCCAGGCTCTGCTGGGTGATGCCCAATGGCAGGACAAGGGGCAATGGGTGGGAGTTGAGGCATAGGAAGTTCCATGGAAACAGGAGGAAAATGTTTTCCCTGTGAGGGTGACAGAACCCTGGAAGAGGCTGCCCAGGGGGGCTGTGGAGTCTCCCTCTCTGGAGACATTAAAGCCCTGTCTGGATGTGTTCCTGTGTGGTCTGCTCTAGGTGATGCTGCTCTTGCAGGGGGGTTGGACTGGATGAGCTTTCAAGGTCCCTTCTGGCATTCTGTGATTCCATGAAAAAGAGTTCATTATCTGACTGACTGTTCTTTCCTATTTCCATTTGGCTTTCATCTGGGAATCCATAGAGAGATTTTTAATGGTACCTTCATCCTCTTCCTCATCACTCTTCTCATCAGTTTCCAGGTTCAAATTATCAGGAAGGTCCAAAGGCTCAACTTCAGGCTCCTTTTCTTGCTGGCCATGGTAAGGATCTACTTCATTCTCATCATACTCACGCTGTCAGCACAAAAATGTAGTGAAAAAAAACAAAGAGACAGGTATGTAAAAAAACAGAAGGACAGGTAAAAGATGACAAATAAGATACTTCTGAGTTCTCCAAGACACAAAAAAGCTGGGTACAATATTAGATGAAAAATTAATTGTCAGTGGCACACATCCACATGGATAAATAGCAGAAAAAAAGTAATTTTAGCAAATGCCTTTACATAAATTATTACTTCTTCCCAAGAGCATGTTTTGTGTTCAGAATCCTGCTTTCCCAGCTGAGCAATTCTGAACAGAACCTGCACTCTTGCAGAAGGTAAATGCACTCTTGTATACTATGCAGAATCTTCAAGTATACTGTATACAGACTTTTGGGGTCAGTCTCTGTTGTGGTAGGCCTAAGCAGGCCAAAATAGGCTTATGCCTGTCCTGGCTTCCCCTGGCATGTTTTTCTGCTCTCCCTCCTTCTGCTATGGGGAGAACCAACTGTGGGAAAGAGGACAAAGGACCTAGAGCCACTGAGTCTAAGGACCCTGGCTTGCCCAGACCTGTTTGCATCCTGTGGTAAACAAGGTACACAGGCTCAGCTTGTGCCTGCCTTGTGCAAGGCCTGTGTTCTGCCCTAAACAGGGTAAAGCAAGCCCATGGCTTCACCTAATATGGTCAAGCTTGGCAAAGTACCATTCTGATTGGCTATTCTGTGTCCAAAGGCCCATTAGTCTCAGGCTGTATTGATAAAAGGAGATGA
Organism: Ramphastos sulfuratus; assembly: GCA_013399055.1. NCBI lineage: Eukaryota > Metazoa > Chordata > Aves > Piciformes > Ramphastidae > Ramphastos > Ramphastos sulfuratus. Next base: position 9,473 of record WBNM01020590.1, read on the forward strand.
GCAGGTGACATCTCACCTGCTATTGTATCTGTGCTCTGCTATTGTATTTGTACTTTCTTGCTGCTTGCTACTGCCTTATTTCATTCTGAAATGCCTGGAAACTCCACTGCTTTGAGTTTGCCAGGAACAGGCCCTAAATGCCTCCACACGATAGCCAGTGTGACATTTGTGCTGAGACTGCACATAGCAAGACATCCTGCCTGCACCTGAAAGCCTCCTGCCAAGATGGGAAGTCCTGGAGATCATCCAGAGAGCCAGGAGCAGATCAGAGATTGTCTGCATCCTTTCCCCAGCAGCCTGGGAAGAATCAGAAGTCTCAGCAGCTGACAAGACAGTAACAGAATTCCCTGAAAGCATTTGGGTGCTGTCTGAAGCTGTAGCCAGCCCTGCCAGTTGGGAGATNCCATCTGGAGTCCTGTGTGCAGTTCTGGAGCCCCCAGCACAGGAAGGACATGAAACTGTTGGAGCTGGTCCAGAGGAGGCCACGAAGATGCTCAGAGGGCTGCAGCAGCTCTGCTATGAGGACAGGCTCCAAGAGTTGTGGCTCTGCAGCCTGGAGAAGAGAAGGCTTCAAGGAGACCTTAAGAGTAGCCTTCCAGTATCTGAAGGGGGCCTACAGGAAGGCTGAGGAGGGACTTGCAATGACAGGTCTAGGGGCAATGAGTTTAAACTGGCATAGGGAAGATTTAGACTGGATGTTAGGAGGAAGTTCTTTCCAGTGAGGGTGGTGAGACACTGGCACAGGTTGCCCAGGGAGGTTGTGGCTGCTCCCTCCCTGGAGGTGTTCAAGGTCAGGTTGGACGAGGCCTTGAGTGACCTGTTCTAGTGGGAGGTGTCCTTGCCTATGGCAGGGGGTTGGAACTAGATGATCCTTGAGGTCCCTTCCAACCTTACCATTCTATCATTCTATGAAAATTAGTGGTCAGTGTGGCAAGAGTTGTGAATATCAAAATTAATAAACAATATTAACTTTGGAACAATACCATCTCACATTAATTAATTACCCCTCCATAACAGTCTCATTGACTTAAGATAAACACAACAGAACAACTTCTAAGCCTTGCCCATCAAAATTGCAATTCAGTCTAAAGCCTGGTTTGACAGCCATTAGAAATTCAGGCTGGTGAAAACAAAAATTCTTTCTGGATTACATATCAGAAAAAAAAACAAATCACATATATCATAATGGATACAGTGTGGTTAATTTTTAGTCTTGAAACAATAGATTTTCACAGTTAACTATTACATAAAGAGCATTTCAAATTCCTATAAACACATGCTGTAAGCAACAGAATCTGGTTTAACAGCAACATTTTCTCTGCAGACCAAATCATTTTTACCTCGTCAATTTGTTCATGGATTTTCTCTTTGTTTCCGCTCTCATCATCTTGTTGCTCTTCTTCCTTATCCTTGGGAGGCTGTTTTTTATTATCCTTGTTTCCTGTGCCCAAGTTGTCATCTTTTGCAACGAGCTCTGAATCCTCCTAGTCACCAACAAATTCCAAAGAAATTCAATTATGCTACATGCTTCTCAAAGTCTGAGTGAGAAGATACCATCTGCTCCATGAAACAAACATCAAATAATTTGCAATATACTCCAATTACCTTGGGTTCTGCACCTGGGCCAGGACAATCCTCACTATCAATACAGATTAGGGGAGGAGGTGATAGAAAGCAGCCCTGTGGAAAACGATGTGGGTGTGCTGATGGATGAGAAGTTGGA
>WBNM01020591.1:9751-48357 GCA_013399055.1 Ramphastos sulfuratus
CCAGTGTTTTCCTTTCACAGCCTATAATAATAGAATTTTCTCCGTGAAAATGTTCCAGTTAGCCTCAAACCAGCACACCCAATCACAGACTGGGAGGAACAACCATCCCTGGAACCTGCGACTGACCGTTCACAGCAAAAGTCTCAAACACCAGCCACGAGGCACCGAATCTGGCACCCAACCCACAAGCCAGCCTCTGGCTGGGGGCTTAAAGCTACTGCTAAATGGCAGCTGTCTGTCAGAAACTGTTCCCAACTGGTCTAAAGGGACATTATTGACTCTTCCACTCTGCAGCCAAGGAACTAGGATTCCTACCTACAGGCTGCAAGGGTTAGGGCTGTTCAGCCTGGAGAAGAGANTATGAGACCAGACTCTTATCAGTGGTGCCCAGTGACAGGACAAGGGGCAATGAGCAGATGAGAAGGAAAGCACTGAAGAAAATATTCCTAACAACCCATACATTGACTTGTCTCCCTTAAACTGATATGAAAATATCAGAAGGTCTCATTTTTACTTGCACCAGACCCAGCCTGCTTCTGTGGGGAAATCATGGCTAACTTCAGGCTCCTGAAACCACTCTGAGGATAAAGCCTTGTCCAGAAAAATCATAGAGTCATTTAGTTTGGAAAAGACTTTGAGTGCAACTGTCTAAGTCAACACTGCCAGGCCCCCACAGCACCACATCTACATCTTGGGGACATGGTTTAGCTGTGGGCTTGGCAGTGTTGGCTTAATGATCAGGAAGGTCCTTTCCAGCCTTATCAATTTTATGATGCTATGATTCTCCAGATGGTTTTGAAGGCAGTTTGTGAAGCAAGAAAATCTCCTGCCATGGAAAAGAGCTACCAAGCCACAATGATGCTTGAAATCACTCTTGTGTAGGCAGCAGCTCAAAAACAATGCTGTGGGGAGGGTTGGTCATTATCAGGCCTCCCAGATAAGCACAGGACCTCTGCTAGATGTTGGGAGGGTGGCAGATGGAAAACCTGAATGTTCATTCAGAATGGGGCACAAAACTGAATATCCACAGCTGATGCAGCCAGGCTGTGACAACAAAGGGAGGAAACCAACAGTGTCACCAGTGGCAAAGGAGAGCCAGAGTGGAGCACTGAAAATAGAAACAAAGAGCTGATAAGGCTTTGGGGTGGAAAAACACTGGGAAAAAGCCACCGAGGAAAATCCTGGGGGGAAAAAAGATAAAGTGATTGGAGTGATGAGGTTGAGAGTGATTGGCATTGGAATGGGCTGTCCAGGGAGGTGGTGGAGTCCCCATCCCTGGAGGTGTTCAAGACAAGCCTGGATGGGGCACTTAGAGTCATGGGCTGGGTGATAGGTTGGGCTGGATGAGCTTGGAGGTCTCTTCCAACCTGCTTGATTCTATGGTTCTATGATTTGATGATTCTATGAATCCATGAAGATGTTTGATCTCTCTTCTGAGTAATCTCTGTCTTTGTTGGAGCTTGCTGCTGGGTTTCAGCACCCAGCTGGGGAATGAGGATGTTGGAGGTGCTATGTGGTGAGGTTTGCTCCTGCAGGTTGCTCATCCAGAAGCAGAACTCAAATTAGCTTTTGAAAATGACTTTGAGGCTGTGGAGCCTGGAGAAGAGCAACCCCAGAGGGGATCTGATCCATGCTCAGCAAGAGAGAAATGGGTGAGAGGCAGGGGGGTGGGGCCAGACTCTTGTCAGTGTTGCCCAGTGACAGAACAAGGGGCAATAGGCACAAACTGGAAGTCAGGAGCTTCCATCTGAACAGAAAGACAAAATCCTTTGGTGTGAGGGTGCTGGAGCCCTGGAGCAGGTTATCTAGAGAGGTTATGGAGTCTCCTCTGAACAGATTCCAGACCCAGCTGGACATTATGATCCTAAGCAAACTGTTGTGGGTGCTTCTGCTTTAGCATGGAGGTTGGACAAGATGATCTCCAGAGATCTCCAGAGGATCTCCCTTCCAACTGCCATCATGCTGTGATCATTTAAAAATTCTCAATTCATCAAAGACAAAAATGGAAATTTATGAGCCCACTTTGGTTGCTTGCAGTGAGAGTACAAGGAGGTGTCTGCAGCCTGCAAAGCTCTTCTGGCTTCACCCTAAGAAAGCACAGGGGAGAAGGTGTGTGAGCAGCTGGAAGAAAATGAAGCACCTGCAGAATTTGGAGTTCTTGGGCCAATGTTCTCATCCTCCAAATTCCAGGGGGAAGCCCCTCTTGCTGATAGAGGGGTGCCAAATTAATTCTTGAGGTGGTTCCGAACCCTGGGGGGCTGTGGTCATGTCCCATCAGGAGCAACTGGACTGTAGATGCTTTTATTCAGACTAAAACTGCCTCTGCTTTAGCTCAGTTGACTGGATTTTGGAATCTGGTCTTGTTTGGAACAAGCACACCCTCAAGTTTATCCCAGTTTCCCTGAGTCTATTTTCCTTGGGTGAAGCTTTTGACAAGCCTTAAGTTGTGTGAGGGGTAACCAAGGCTGAGCATTCAAAAGGCCTTGAGGAGAAAGTGCCTGGGAGGCAGCAGCTTCCCATCAGCTTTTGAAATGAATACTTTAATAGTGGGGATTTCTCTGTGTGGATCATCTCTTTCCTCTGCCAGAAGAATGACTTTGAAAGCTCCAGTGATTTGCTGCCCCTGACAGGCCCACTGTGATTTAGAAACCACCCCAGGAATGAAGCCCTGACAAATGCCAGTGGAAGTGTTTGACTCCACACACCTCCCTTTTTTTTCTTTCTTTTTTTTTTTTTTTTTCCATCTCTGCTTTTTTTCCTTTTCCCTTGTTTTATTGCTGCTGCTTCCCAGCAAACTTGGTGTCTTGGTTTGATTAAGACCATAACTAATTCTGCTCAGGGATTTGACTTCCCAGCTCAGGCTCTGCTCACTGAGGCACTTTTTGCAGTTCAGGGCAGGTTTGCACAGTCAGGGGCTGCTGCTAGCAGGGAGAAGCTGAGCAGGAGAGTTCCTGCCATGGGCTGGGCTGCAGAAAGGCTCTGCCTGAGACTTGCTCCTGTGCAGACCAAGGGCACTGCCACAGCTTGGAACCCACCTTGGGGTGCAGAGGTGGCACCTGCAGGGAGGAGCAGGCAGGACAGGTGACCCTTAGCTGCCCAACAAGGGATTGCAGTCCATAGATGGCATCTTCAGGAGCAAGCTTTGGGATCAGCAGGGTCTAGCCTCTTCTTCCATGGTTTCTGTCCCAGGAGGACTCTGTCCCTTCTGCCATCCTGATCTATATGTTGCTGAATCCAGTTTCTGAACCCAGCTCCTGAATCTGCTTCCTGTCTGCTGCTGAGTCCAGTCTGGGACCTGCCCAGTGCCTGCCCCCAGCATCAGTGGTGCCAATGGAGACCTCATTGCCATCAGGAATTGGGTTCCATATTGGTTTGTGTCTCTTTGTCTCTATTTGATTGGATTGTTCTCATTGCCATCCCAGCTGGCTCACTTCCTTTCCCAGCCCATCAGTCTCTCTCCCTTCTGCCCATTTCTCTCCCCTTTGGGAAGCAGAGAGGTTCATAGAGAGCCTCTGGCACTGGTCTGGTGGACAGCCCAGCCCTCCTCAATGACACTTAGCTTCTTTTACAGAAAGTTCTTATTGTTTTCTTTTCCCTGCTAAGAGGAAGGAGATGCTGGCACCAACACGCTGCATCTGTGCACACCTTTCACTCAGCCCTTCGGGGCAATGCTCCAGACAGTGAGAGCAGGAGAGCTGGAACAGAAATCTGTGTGGATTTTCTAAGGCAAACAAGCAGACCTGAGGCCAGCCCAGTTTCAGGCTCAGCCGGGTTGGGTGATATCACACAGGAATGAGGAGGGGTGATTCATCACCGGGCACACAGACACAGGTCAGCATTCGTGGCCTCTCTCCGTGGAGGCACACACCAGCATAGGGCGCAGAGGATGAAAGCTCTGCTGGTGCCAGCTGCAGCTGAACTGCTCCTCCGTGGGCACCGCTGGAGCAAAGCAAACAGAGATCATTGTGCCTCAGGTTGGTAACTCAATCCCCTCGCCGTACGCACGCCGCTGAATCACCAGGCTGCAGCACGCCTCAGGAGTGTGCTTCAAAGTCTCAGCTCCCACCGCAGCTCCAGACCAAAACCTCCTGGCAGGGCAGTGAGATTGTCACACAAACCTTCCTGTGTCACCAGCAAAAAAAGTGCACAGACGCTTTCACAGCAAAGAGCTCATCAATCAAACTCGCAGCAACAAGAAGGTGCTTGATGCAACTGGACCTTCCAAACAATGCATCCTTTGTTAGGTCCTGTTTTGAAGTGGGGTAATCCGGCCCAGCCCTTTCCAGGAAGAGAGGGAGGTTTAGAGGTGTTCTCAGATCCGCTCTCGGCTTCTGGGGGGAGCCCTGAGCAGCTCTGCAGACCATCTCCCAGACTGCTGCACGCCTACAGCCCACGAGCAGGCATGAGCAGGCTGTGATCACTGAGCACCCTCCGCAGCGGGGACCTCTCCTGGCTGCTCCGGGATGCAGGGATGCTCTGCGGTGCCTGCCGCTGCCCCAGAGACACCCTCAAAGGCACCGTGATGCTGGAATGTGTTGGCCGAGGGCTTCCCAAACTGCTTGAAACCTCGCTCGACTATTTTCTTGGAAGTTCACCTTTTGGCCAAGTGATAACCACGAAGGATTCTCAAACCGTTTGAAACTCCACCTAGTTGTGTTCTTGGAAGTTTCTCTTTCCAGCGCTACGTATTTAGGGAACTATTGCATCATTTTCCTTCCACTCCAGAGGATGAAGGATCAGAAAGTGGAGACTTTGACGCCACCAAACACAGATGCTGAGCTTCGTGCTCGTTCTGAAACTCACGATTAGAGGAAAATCCATCCTAAAGCTCCCCCTATGACAACCGGGACGGGTGGAACCCGCCTCCCCGACACGCCCCGGGGCGTGCCCGGGACGCGTGAGCCGCCCGTCCCGGGGATTCGGAGCAGAACGATCGGGAGCGGGATCCGGAGCTGCGGGCAGGAATTGTCCCATCGCCGCTATGTCCCACTCGGTGGTCCTGCGTGGTCCTTCACCGTGGGGTTTTCGCTTGGTGGGGGGGAAAGACTTCAGCGCCCCGCTGACCATCTCCAGGGTGAGCTGAGGATGGGGAGAGGCTCGGCGAAAGTGGGGGGAGAGGAGGAGGAGGAAGGAGCTGGTGAAAGGTGGTGGGGAGAGTGGACTAGGTCTGGCTGCGGGTCCTTGGTTCTGGGGCTGTTGGTCCCGGGGTGCTGCTCCCTGGGGGTCGTTTTACTTGCCCCCAGGTCCCGGGGGGGCTGGGTTCGCCGGGCTGTTGGACCCTGGGGGGTTTCGCAGGGCTACTGGTCCCCGAGGGTCGACAAGCTATTGATTCTCGACCAGTTGCCGGGCGGCTGCTCCCAGGGGTCGCGGAGTCGTTTTGCTGGTCCCCGGGGGTTCGCCGGGCTGTTTTGCTGGTCCCCGGGGGTTCGCCTGGCTGTTTTGCTGGTCCCTGGGGTCGTTTTGCTGGTCCCCGGGGGTTCGCCGGGCTGTTTTGCTGGTCCCTGGGGTCGTTTTGCCGATCCCCGGGAGTCGTGGGACTGTTTTTCTGGTCCTCGGGGTCGTTTTGCTGGTTCCAGGGGTTGGGGAGAGAAGTCCCAAAGCTGCCGGTTCCAGGGGGAGCCGAGCTACTGGTCCCCGTAGCTGGTGGGAAACAACATTTGAACTGTTTTTACTTGTATATTATTATAAATTCGGGCAAATAAGTGTTCCCGTCTGCCTGCAGCAGAGTTTCAGTGCGTTCAACCAGGGCATTCTCCACGCTTTATTTATTTTTTTGGATGTTAATTCATAAAGATCTGCTTTCAAAGTGCTCAGCGCTACAGAGGGTTTGGACTGGTGCCCTGGACTGAGTTCACAGGCTGGTAGTGGTGGTGGTGGGGTGGGGGTTGTTAAGAAAGCAGGAGTAAAGGCAGAGAGAAGTTTTTCTGCTGTGTGATGGGGTCCCCACGGGCTGGTTGTAGTTACCGTGTTAAGTGCACTCACACTCGTGTTTAACCTCCCCGAGATGTATTCTGGAAACTTCTTTTGCAAAGACACAGCCCAACTGGCTCGAAATGGGCTTTGTGTGTAGATAGATTGGGGGGGGGGGGGGGGTGGAGAAAGCAAGCCCTGTGCAGCACAGGGCTGTGTGATGGATGAGATGCTGAGCCCAGGCTGGGCAGGCTGCTGTGGGCACTGGGGTTCCCATCACCATCGGGCTGGAGCTCTGAAGCTGCCCAGCTGGGTGGTGTTGCCCAGCTCTCTTGGGCAGCTGTGGCTGCAGAGCTTGAACAAACACTCGAGAGGCTTGAAAGGCTTTGAAAGGAGCTAGAGCTTAAAAATACTGTCCTAACATATACAAGCTGTTTGCTGCCTTCTCCTTCATCTGCCAAAGCTGTGACAGAAAAGGGAAAACATGTACCATGAGTTCTGAAGAAGTAATTATGGGATAGAGCATATTTAATCAGGCTTGGTGTCTGTTTGAGTCCAAATGTGCCTGTGTCACTGCGTCGTGGCTCTGTTTTTACTTTGTCCCTTCCTGAGTCTCCCAGCAAGGGTTTTTTCGGAGGAGTAGCAGGAGGAGATGGAAGGAGAGGAGGGAAGACACTTCTGATGCTCCTCCCTAGTATCAGGTGATAAAATGAGGGGAAATGGCCTGAAATTGTGCCAGGAGAGGTTTAAGTTGGGGATTAGGAACTATTTCTGTCCCAAAAGAGTGGTCAAGGATTGAAACAGGCTACCCAGGGAGGTGCTGGAGTCCCCATCCTTGGAGGTGTTCAAGAAACCTGTGGCCATGGCACCTTGGGACATGATTTAACGGCCATGGTGGTGTTAGGTTAACATTTGGACTTGATAATCCTCTTTAGAGGTCTTTTCCAACCCAAGCCATTCTATGATTGTGAGAGCTGGGGTGATCTGGGAAGCTGGCCAGGCTGCTGGGATGTCTGTGTGGTAAGGGGAGGCTTTTGGGCCTCAGCATTCACCTCCTGGACATGGAGAAGTCCCCTTTCTCCCCCAGTGACATGGGATGTATCACAGCAGAATGCAAACCCATCTCTCAAGGCATGTAAAAAGGGTGCTGTTGTGAAGATGAACGCCTTAATTCAGTGCAGGGAGCCTGTTTTCCTGTTCTTTGGGAAGAAAAAGCCTGGTTTAATATTCAACAAGGGAAAAACAAAGTCTGCTTGTGCCTTGGCAGGTGGCTGGCCCAATTCCTCCTTTTGATTCAGCAAACCTGGGAGGTGTGAGGCTAATTCTCATCAGAGCCACTCTTGCTGTGGATCCTGATCAGCTGTGACAGGCAGCAGACAGCAGACTGACTGTGGGAGCCTTTTAAATTAGATCCTGTTTTAATTCTGCTCCGAAGAGTGGAGTCATGCCCTGAAGTGCTGCTCGTGATGTGTGCTCACAGCTTCTGGAGGCCAACAAGCAGCTCTCTGGGGTGGAAGTGTGGGTGTGAGATGTTCTGCTTGAGCTCTGATGTCTCATCACAAGGAAAGACCTCACTAGCTTTGGAAATGATACCTGAAAATGTTAAAACTGGGAAAGAATTGGCTTCTGCCACGGCTTCTGGCCATGGAGATGTGGGAAGGGGCTGTGGGGGAGGGTCCCCGAGGAACCAGGGCTTGCTTTAGTGGTGGCTTCATGTAACCTGCCTCTTTGCAGGGGGCTGATGTGGTGTCAGATTCACTTTTATTCTTTGTCTAGCCAGGACCTCTGCTCTTCCCAGCTTGAAAAACCTGGGCAAGGGGGCTGGGGGCTCCCCGTCCATGCAGGAGCGTGGATGGGGAGCCCCCAGCCCCCTTGCCCAGGTTTTGGTGGCTGCAGGAGTGAGAGAGCCTCTTGCTGTAGCCCAGTTCTCAGCTTTTGGCTTCCTTCTTCCTTCAAAGTGCTGCTTTTTTTTTTCTTCTTTTTTTTTAAATTGTATTTATTTTGTATTTCGATGTCACTTAAGTTACAACCATCTCTTGAAAAGCAGAGATTCAGCCAGGAGGGGGGACCAGACTTTGGGTCTCCCACATCCAGCTGTGAGCTTGGGATATTCCTGGTGGGATGAGCTGCCTGAGGGATGTGAGTCAAGGAGAGGCTGAGGACCAATGTACCACAATGTGTACAGCTCTGCAGGCATCCTACCTGTACTGGTGATGTTGGGAATTGATAACTGGGGGTTTGAGGCATCCAAAAGCCACCCACATTCAGCTGTAGGTGCCTGAGGCTGGCTGCCTGCTTACAAAAGGAAAATTAAGCTATCCAGGGGGTGAAAAATAATTACTGGCTCATTAATAGGTTGATTATTCTTTGCTGAGCTACTGCAGGAAACATTTCCTCCCTGGTCCTCTCGGTAGCTGTAGCAGCACAAAGGTGTGTTGCCTGCCTCAGGAGCCACAGCCAGTTAGTGTTCTGCTGGTGGGACCACAGCAAGAGTGGTCAGGTATTGGAATGGGCTGCCCAGGGAGGTGGTGGAGTCATCAGTCCTGGAGGTGTTTAAAAGCCGTTTGGATGTGGTGCTTGGGGATATGGTTTAGGGTTCACCTTGCAGAGTAGGGATATGGGTTGGACTTGGTGATCCTGAGGGGCTTCTCCAGCCTGAATGATTCTGTGAGTCTTCTCCAGAGCCTGTCTGAGTGTTACTGCTCCAAGTTAAGTGAAGGCAAAGTTCCTTCATGTTGCATTTGTGGGACCTGAAGCTGAAGTGTCACTGCTGGAGGCGAAATAATGAAGCAGTTGGTGTGAAAGCAGCTGCCAGACTGGGCTGAGCTGAGTGGGGGCTACCATGGTGCAGCTGAATGCTGGGCAGGGAGAGGTGCCAGGCATGGGACAGGAAGGAAAGCCAAAAGTTGCCCCCGAAAGTGGACTGTGACAGTGTTGTTGAGGGATAAACCTGCAAAACTACAGATGTGGCATCGAGGAAAATAACAATCACACAGTGCTGCTTGGAGTGGGAGTTGAGCTGCTAAAGCTCAAGCTGTGAGGTCAGGGCACGGTGCAGGTGGAGCTGGTGATGTTGAGCCCAGCCCTTGCAGCTGTTTGGAATCAAGAGCTGATCTGCCTTTGTGGGAACCAGGTCACCTTCCCCTGTGATCTGATCAGTCCGAAGGGACAAGTGGTAAAGATCTCATTGCCCAGGTGACTGGGAGCAGCTGGTGCTGACTGAGCGCTGCCCTAGAGAATCCAGGGCTGAGCTTGGAGTGTTTTGGTCTTAATTTCTTAAATATCAGGAAAGAGAAATGCAGATCCAGCAGGGTGTGCTTGGGGCACCTTCCTCATGTGGTCACACAAAAATCTGGTTATGTTAGTCACCCCTTTCCCTATCCCCCATTTCTTCTTGCATTTTCTGGAGGACCCACACAAACAGGGCTAGGCTTTGCTGGGTTGCTTTGGGGACGCAGCTCTGGAGAGTGCTACATGCAAGAGTGATGCTGATGTGTGCTCATTGCAGTGCTGGGAAGGGAATTGCAGTGCTGGGAAGGGAATTGCAGTGCTGGGAAGGGAATTGCAGTGCTGGGAAGGGAATTGCAGCCCAAGGCTGTGCTCTAGGGAAGAAATTTGGCTCACTTTCTGTCCCCAGTTACAGCAAGGTAACGCTGGGTGCAGCACATCATGTAATGTTGTTTTAATGTAAATGTTCCTCCTCCTGAGATTTATAGGGATAGGGGAATGACCCAAGACATCTGCTTGGAGTTGGTTTTCATGGCTTGGTTTGCAGATNTGGAGCTGGTGATGTTGAGCCCAGCCCTTGCAGCTGTTTGGAATCAAGAGCTGATCTGCCTTTGTGGGAACCAGGTCACCTTCCCCTGTGATCTGATCAGTCCGAAGGGACAAGTGGTAAAGATCTCATTGCCCAGGTGACTGGGAGCAGCTGGTGCTGACTGAGCGCTGCCCTAGAGAATCCAGGGCTGAGCTTGGAGTGTTTTGGTCTTAATTTCTTAATTATCAGGAAAGAGAAATGCAGATCCAGCAGGGTGTGCTTGGGGCACCTTCCTCATGTGGTCACACAAAAATCTGGTTATGTTAGTCACCCCTTTCCCTATCCCCCATTTCTTCTTGCATTTTCTGGAGGACCCACACAAACAGGGCTAGGCTTTGCTAGGTTGCTTTGGGGACGCAGCTCTGGAGAGTGCTACATGCAAGAGTGATGCTGATGTGTGCTCATTGCAGTGCTGGGAAGGGAATTGCAGTGCTGGGAAGGGAATTGCAGCCCAAGGCTGTGCTCTAGGGAAGAAATTTGGCTCACATTCTGTCCCCAGTTACAGCAAGGTAACGCTGGGTGCAGCACATCATGTAATGTTGTTTTAATGTAAATGTTCCTCCTCCTGAGATTTATAGGGATAGGGGAATGACCCAAGACATCTGCTTGGAGTTGGTTTTCATGGCTTGGTTTGCAGATGTGATGAAGCTTCTAGTAGCTGACAGTTGCTTTTCCTTGGTTGAGCAGGTTAACAACTGGATGCTCTGTTTGCCCTTCATGGGAAAGGGACCTTGCTGTGGCTCTTGCTCAAGGTAGTGACAACACCTATGGTCCAGTGGCCTTGGTGGTGGTGTTAGATTGATGGCTGGACTCAATGATNGCATGACCTGCTTCAGTCAGAAGGATTCGATGGTTCTGTGATCCTCTGTGCACAGAAATGGAATCACCTCCTCAGCTGCCCTCGGTGTTGTGCTCCTTACCACATCAGTGAGCCTGCGGTTCTGGGTGGGATTGCAGCTGATCTGCTCCTTGCCTGGGATTAAAAGATAATCAGTCATTAGCGTAAGGAGAGGAGCCCAGAGCGTTTAATCACTGCAACTGGCTCCTCCAGCTCCCAGAGCAGTCCCTGTCGTCATCCACCCGCCTCTGCTGCTCTTCATCCAAGCGTTTGCTGCTTTTAGAGTCGTTGGTAAATCACTTGGCTAAAGAGATAACTGGCAAAGGGATGGATTCCAGTGTTTCTAACCAAGTTTTTAACGCAGTTTTTCCTTTATTTTCCCTGCTGGCTTTCCCACCACTTTGCCCGGCAGAGCAGCAACAACAACAACAACAACAAAAAAGGCAGCTTTCAGTGCTGGCTAGGAACTGTAATACAAGAAGGGTGAGAAATAATTGGCCTGCAATCCATTATGCAGGTATTGTTTGAGTTAAGGTCGGCTCCTATACTTAAGTAGCTTTTGTATTTGAGCAAATACGTGTGCTGTTAAAGGTTAGGAATTCTGCTGAGGGAGGAATTTCTGGAAAAGTCATCTCCTCGGCTCCGTCGGGGCAGGCAGCGAACGCCCCAGCGCGCTGCGGCCATCCCACCCGAACGCTGAGCCCTTGTCGGCCGGGGCGGGCGGCTCCAGGCTGGGGCCGGGGCGGGCGGCGCCGGGCCGGGGCCGGGGCGGGCGGCTCCAGGCTGGGGCCGGGGCGGGCGGCGCCGGGCCGGGGCCGGGGCGGGCGGCTCCAGGCTGGGGCCGGGGCGGGCGGCGCCGGGCCGGGGCCGGGGCGGGCGGCTCCAGGCTGGGGCCGGGGCGGGCGGCGCCGGGCCGGGGCCGGGGCGGGCGGCTCCAGGCTGGGGCCGGGGCGGGCGGCGCCGGGCCGGGGCCGGGGCGGGCGGCTCCAGGCTGGGGCCGGGGCGGGCGGCGCCGGGCCGGGGCCGGGGCGGGCGGCTCCAGGCTGGGGCCGGGGCGGGCGGCGCCGGGCCGGGGCCGGGGCGGGCGGCTCCAGGCTGGGGCCGGGGCGGGCGGCGCCGGGCCGGGGCCGGGGCGGGCGGCTCCAGGCTGGGGCCGGGGCGGGCGGCGCCGGGCCGGGGCCGGGGCGGGCGGCTCCAGGCTGGGGCCGGGGCGGGCGGCGCCGGGCCGGGGCCGGGGCGGGCGGCTCCAGGCTGGGGCCGGGGCGGGCGGCGCCGGGCCGGGGCCGGGGCGGGCGGCTCCAGGCTGGGGCCGGGGCGGGCGGCGCCGGGCCGGGGCCGGGGCGGGCGGCTCCAGGCTGGGGCCGGGGCGGGCGGCGCCGGGCCGGGGCCGGGGCGGGCGGCTCCAGGCTGGGGCCGGGGCGGGCGGCGCCGGGCCGGGGCCGGGGCGGGCGGCTCCAGGCTGGGGCCGGGGCGGGCGGCTTCCCCTCGTGTCCATAACGGGGAGGGCTGAGCTGGGAGGCTTCCCCTCGTGTTCACAGGGGGAGGGCTGAGCATGGAGGGCACTGCCGAGGGGAGCAGGTTTGCTTACTCTGGGGAACTCCACATGTGGTGGTGGAGAAAGCAAGACCCAGAGGTGCCAGCTAAGGGAACAGGGCTTTTGTTCTTGCTTTCCATAAGGTGTTTGTCTTGGGTTTAAGTGTAAGTTGTATGTATTAGTTTATTGAATGGAAATTATGCATCTAGTGAGCTCACAGATGGGCTGAAGTAGTTGCTCAGTGCTAATGACCCCTAAAACTATGAGCCCAGCTGATTTCTGATCACCTTTGGAGCATTTATTAATGGAATTGTAGAATGGTTTGGGTTGGAAGGCACCATAAAGATCATCTAGTTCCAATCCCCTTGCCATGGGCAGGGACACCTCCCACCAGCCCAGGTTGCTCAAGGCTTTATTCAACCTGGCCTTGAACACCTGCAGGGAGGGGACATCCACAACCTTCTTGGGCAACCTGTGCCAGTGTCTCCCCACCCTCACTGCAAAGAATTTCTTCCTAATCTCCAGTCTAAATCTGCCCTACTCGAGCTTCAATCAATTCATTTTCATCCTAGCTCTACAAGCCCTTATAAGTAGTCTCTCTTGTAGCCCCTTTAAGGTATTGGAAGGTTGTTCTGAAGTCTCCCTGGAACCTTCTCTTCTCCAGTCTGAACAACCCCAACTCTCTCAGCCTGTCCCCATTATTGCCTGTGTAGATCTAAGTGATGCCCTCTGCATATTAATGTTATCATGTTTATATTTTTATTATTTTTTTATTTATTATTATTATATTTTAGGTTTTTTATTATTATTATAGAATACATAACATATATACTATTATAGCTCATGTGGGATGACCTTTTGAAGTGGAAGGAAGTAGTTTGGCCTACCTCTTTTTTTTTTTTTTTNGGACATCCACAACCTTCTTGGGCAACCTGTGCCAGTGTCTCCCCACCCTCACTGCAAAGAATTTCTTCCTAATCTCCAGTCTAAATCTGCCCTACTCGAGCTTCAATCAATTCATTTTCATCCTAGCTCTACAAGCCCTTATAAGTAGTCTCTCTTGTAGCCCCTTTAAGGTATTGGAAGGTTGTTCTGAAGTCTCCCTGGAACCTTCTCTTCTCCAGTCTGAACAACCCCAACTCTCTCAGCCTGTCCCCATTATTGCCTGTGTAGATCTAAGTGATGCCCTCTGCATATTAATGTTATCATGTTTATATTTTTATTATTTNGGTCTGGAGTGAGGGTGGCTGCACTTGGAGCTTTATGGCACACCACTTAATCTGAACTGCAGATAGCAGTGAGCTCAAGTGTGTGGCAAACAGATTTGCTGCTGGAGCCATTCTATCAGCAAGGCTTCATTTAATAACAGCAAGGGAGGAAAACTGCTAGTGCTGGGTTAGGAGGCATTGATGGGAGAACATGCTGGGGTGAAAGCCTCTTGCTAATTCATCAAGCCCACTGGTAGTGCAGAGCAGGATAGAAGTGGGAAGAATGATTCCTGGACTGGGCTGACCTTGGAGTGAGTTTAGCAAAATAAACCCAGTACACCCTGGAGAACAGCTCTGGCCTCTGCTGGGCAACCAGAGGAGGCTGGGCAGAGTGTGGCTGGGAGTTTAGAGCTGGGCTTAGGGGGTTGATGTTAGTGTGGGTTGTTTTTTTTTTCCTCTCTTTCTCCCTCCCTACCTCCCCCCACTTTTGTCTTTTTGCTCTCCTTTTCTCCTTTACTTTTTTTTTCTTTCCCCCTTTCCTCTCTCCCTCCTCTCTTTCCCTTTGTTTTTCTTTTCCTGTCTGTCTCCCCTTCTCCTTTATGTTTTTCCTTTCCTCTCCCTTGCTTTCCTCTTTCCCCTGTTTTTTCTCTTCTATCTCCCTTTCTCTTTTCCCTTTTGATTTCCACTCTCCCTTTCCCCTGTTTTCCTCCTCTCTCCCTTTCTCTAGTCCCTTTTTGTTTCCCTCTCTCCCTTCCCCTTTTTTCCTTTTAACTGATGGTGATGTCACTCTTCTGACTTGAAGATTGAAAGATTGCCTGTTGGGACAGGTATTCAGAGTTCCTTTGGGAAAGTGCAGGGTTGTATCCCACTTAGTACAGGGATAAAAGAAAATGAAGTTGAACAGCAGATGTACTCAGATGCCTCCTACTTGTGTGCAGGAAGCACTCAAAGGGTACACGAGATTATTTTCTTAAACTTCTTTCTGTGTAGCACAGTAGATGGTGGAAATCCTAATTCTGCTGGGGGTAGATCAGACCTTTAATTTTAACTTCACAGAAAGGTGGGGGTTAGCCCCCTTGCTAAAGTAAGGGCACCCACAGCAGCTTGCCCAGGGTCGCAGTGTCCAGGCAGGTTTGGAATCTCTCCACAGAAAGAGACTCCACAACCTCTCTGGGCAGCCTGCTCCAGGGCTCCAGCACCCTCAAACTAAAGTTTCTCCTTCTGTTCAGATGGAGCCTTCTGGGTTCCAGTTTGTGCCCATTGCCCCTTGTCCTGGCCCTGGGCACCACTGACAAGAGCCTGTCCCCATCCTCTTGCTGCCCACTCTTTCCCTCTTGCTGAGCATTGCTCAGATCCCCTCTGGGACTGCTCTTTTCTAGGCTCAACAGCCCCAGGGCTCTCAGCCTTTCTTCCTCAGAGGTCTACAGGAGTCACAGAAGGCAAAGTCCTCTGAAATGAGTATTTCCAAATGAACTTGATTTGATTTCTGAGCTCTTGAAGCTCACTGACTCACAGTTCCATGATATTCAAACACTAAGTGAAGGGCAGTTTATTTTTGAAGGCATCTGTGACCACAGGTGCCAGAGTGTGAAAGAAAACAGCAGGTCTCTCAAGATCTGGTAGCACTGATTTAAAAAAAAAAAAAAGAAAAAGAAAAAATAAGCTTAAACCAGACATGTTCCCAAGCAAATACTGTGCTTGATTTGTTGTCAGAGCAGCAGAGCCAGATGTGGACCAAAGCAAAGCCCTAGAGCTTGTTAATGCCCTGGATTTGTCTACAGCCATTAACACCATGCTGAGAGATAAGGTTCTGTTTGGTGTCTACTTGAGGAGTTCAAAACTTCAGGCAAAGCCAGGACTCATCAGGTTACTTGGAGTAATTGCAAAAATGTGGAGCTGCAGTGTGGCATTTGAGAAGCTTTTACAGCCAGCAGAGACCTAAAATAAACCCTTTCCCCACCGTGGAGAACAGAGCTCTCTTTAAAACCAAGATCTGCTGTGCAAGAGTATTCCAGCCCATGAAGTTCCCAAAGGCCATGCCTCACTCAATCTGTCCTGTCAGCCACAGCAACTCCAATTCACACCCAGTAACTCTTGAGAAGTTTTACATCTTGTGTGGACTGATAGCAGATGATGTGTGAGTGACATGGTGCAGGCTCCAGGAAGCCAAATGCACCAGATTAAAGTAATTCTCCTTAATTGGCAGACATGGGCAAGGCACAGCTAGAAGAGGAACCAGTGTAGGTTCCTTCACCTGGGGAGCAATAACCTCCTGCACCAGTGCAGGTGAGGGGGGACCTGCTGGAAAGCAGCTCTGTGGAGGAGGAGCTGGGAGTTGTGGTGGGCAAGGAGCTCACCATGAGCCAGCAATGTACCTGTGGCCAAGAAGGCCAATGGTGCCCTGGGGTGCATCAAGAAGTGCGTGGCCAGCAGGGTGAGGGAGGTTCTTGCCTTCCACTCTGCACTAGTAAGACTACAGATAGAGAACTGGGTCCAGTTTTGGGCTCCCCAATTCGAGAGAGGCAGGGAACTACTGGAGAGAGTCCCACAGAGGCTACCAAGATGCTGAGGAGCCTGGAGCAGCTCTGTGAGGAGCAAAGGCTCAGAGCCTGCAGAAGAGCAGCCCCAGAGGGGATCTGAGCAATGCTCAGTGAGAGCTGAAGGGTGCAGGGCAAGAGGATGGGGACGGACTCTTGTCAGTGGTGCCCAGGGACAGCACAAGGGGCAATGGGCACAAACTGGAACCCAGGAGGCTCCATCTGAACAGGAGGAGAAACTTCTTCAATGTGAGGCTGCTGGAGCCCTGGAGCCCAGAGAGGTTGTGGAGTCTCCTCTGCAGAGACTCCAAACCTGCATGGCCATTGTGATTCTGGGCAAGCTGTTTTGGTGCCCTGCTTTAGCAGAGTGGTTGGACTGGATGATTTCCAGAGGTCCCTTCCAGCCCCACCATGCTGGGACTCTGTGTGAACTGTCCTGAAGGGATAAATCCAGGCTTGTTCATTAATGGGCACTGTGAGCAGAAGCTCAGTTGGTAGGGTTACAGTAGGCTGACTCTGAATGCTGCCATTCACCATAAGCCACAAAACATTTCCCAGAAGCTTTTAGGATGTGTAAAGCTTTTGGTACAAAAGACTCAAGCCTGTGGAATATTTGGTGGTCACAACTGAGCTGGGAGAAAGCAGCACATTGCAAAGGCACAAGTCCCATGACCTGTGAGATCAGCCTCTGCCTGGCTCACCAGAGTGGAGCTCCAGGTTTGCTCACCAGCTGAATCCAAGCTTTGTGTTGGAGAAATTGTTCAGAGATAGCCCTTGTGGCTACTTGCCTTTTGGGAGGAAGGAAAGGCTTCTGGCTGGAAATGGTGTGGCTCAGCAGGGTGAGGGCTGTGACCATTCCTCTGTACTGGGCAGTGGTAAGGTCAAGCCTCAAGTACTGGATTCACTTTTGGGCCCCTCACTTCAGGAAGGGCATTGAGGTGCCAGAGCATGTCCAGAGAAGGGCAATAAAATTGGTGGAGGGTCTGGAGAGCAGGGCTGGTAAGGAGCAGCTGAGGGAACTGGGGGTGTTCAACCTGAAAAAGGAGGCTGAAGGGAGACCTCTTTGCTCTCTACAGCTCCCTGAAAGGAGGCTGTAGCCAGGTGGGGGTTGGTCACTAGTAATAAGTGGCAGAAAAAGTAGAAATAGCCTCAAATTGCATCAGGGCAGGTTTAGGTTAGACATGAGGAGCACTTTCTGTCCTGCCCTTCTCTTGCTGCCCTACACAGAGTGAGAACAGAGCAGGTTGAAGTGCAGTAGCAGCCATGGTTGTCAGCAGCAAGTCATTCTGTGTTTGGATCTTGTCCCTAAAGGACTCGGTAGGAGGGCTCCTGGTGACCATGGCTCCTGGTCCAAGTGCTGCTGGAGATCTGGGTGCTCATGGGCTGAGCAAGGCAGCTTTCAGCCCAAGGAGCCAGGTGTGTCTGAACAACTTGAGTCTTCCCAGTCAGCTTTTTGAGCTTTGCACTCAGCTTGTGGTGCAAAGCTCAAAAGCTGCTCTGAAACTCGTAGCTGATTGTGTCAATTCTCAACCTTTTCTTTGCTCAGAGACCTGAACCTTTAAGCTAGAGTAGGATCTGGACTATTAATCCCTCTCTGCTCTGCCCTGGTGAGACCTCACCTGGAGTATTGTGTTCAGTTTTGGGCTCCCCAGTTCAAGAGGGACAGAGATCTACTTGAGAGAGTCCAAGGGAAGGCTATGAAGATGCTGAAGGGGCTGGAGTGCTGCCCTGTGAGAGGCTGAGGGACCTGGGGCTGTTTGGGCTGGTGGAGAGAAGACTTAGAGGGGATTTGGTTTATGTTTATAAATATCTGAGGGCTGTGGGCCAAGAAGGAGACAAACTCTTCTCAGTTGTGCCCTGTGACAGGACAAGGGGCAGTGGATATAAACTGCAGCACAGGAAGCTCCATCTTAGCATGAGGAAGAACTTCTTTAGTGTAAGGATCCCAGAGCACTAGCACAGGCTGCCCAGAAAAGTTGTGCAGACTCCTCTGGAGACTTCTAAGCCCTGTTTGGATGCATTCCTGTGTGACCTGAGCTAGATTCTATGGTCCTGCTCTGGCAGGGGAGTTGGACTGGGTGATCCCTGGAGGTCCCTTCCAACCCCTAACATCCTGTGAATCTGACTCTACATTTGGATCTATCACTACTTGAATCCAAAAGGATTTTCAAGTTTTGGGCTCCCCAAAGCTGCTTAGAACATTCCTGGTCTGCTTCTTTCCCTTCTATGCTCTTAAGCTTCTTGTTCTCCAGTAGTGGGATGACTTCAGGTTGCATAAACCATGCTCTTAATCTGCTGGGCTGTGCAGCATACCTGAAGAATGCTTGGATACCTTGGGCTTCATAAAAGCAATTAGAAGAATGCATATGTCTTGTCCCAGGAATGCCTGTGTCAGCTGCAGGCAGGATGCTTTGAAAAGCTGAGGAGAATCCCTGGAAGGAATGCTTAAAGGATTTGGGGAATTTATCTTCATTAGTCATTCATTTAACTCTTGGCTCTTCCTGTTCCAAAAGGCATTGCTACCCCGAGAGCATCTGCTGCCCCCTTGGCTGCTTCCTGCCAACACAACAGGCTGCCTTTGTTGGAAAGCTGAGAATTTTGTCACACTCTCTTGAAGGCCTCTCCAAGGCTTTAATCAAGCCCTTTTGATCGTGCTGGCAGAACAGAAAATGTCCCCAGACTTGCCTGTAACAAGCTGCCATTGATTTAAGAGCAGGGTGGTGGTGTCCGTTAGAGGCGTCTGGGGGGGTTGCATCTCTTAACCCATTCAATTCTGGCTCTGAATGCATCACATTGGAAGGGACCCTAAAAGGTCACCTCCCTGCAGTCAGCAGGGTCATCTCCAACTAAATCAGGCTGCCCAGGGCCCCATCAAGATTGATCTTGAATGTTTCCAGAGATGGGACATCAACCACATCTCTGGGCAACCTGTTCCAGTGTTTCCCCACTCTCATGGGAAAGAACTTGGGCTGCATCCATCCCACCCCTTACCTATGTTGGTGCAGTAGCTGGTTGCTTTTAAAGAGGTCATGTCAGGGAGGCTGGTCTAGGTGGTCTCTAGAGGTCCCTTCCAACCTATAACATTCTGTGATTCTATGATCTGGCAGAATTAAAACTGCTTTTATTAGGTAGGAATAATTTTATCTGCTTGGAGTAAAAACCACTGGCAGAGCAAACACCAAGTTCTCTCCCCTGGCATTGCTGAAACCTGTGCAGGCAGTGAGGAAGAACTTGACCTTGGGTCCCTTGACCTTGAGTCCTGGCACAGGTGATGTTAGAGGCAGGTTTCTGGGGAAAAGAGTTTAAAAGCCCAGATGCCAATACAACAAATTTGCTTTCCCTTTCTGGTGCCTAAAGGGATTGAGAGTGGGGGACAGACTTTTTAGCAGGGCCTGTTGTGGCAGGACAGGGGGTGGTGAGTTTAAAAAGAAGGAGATTCAGACTGTAGAAGAGGAAGGAGTCTTTTCCACTGAGGGTGGTAAGACCCTGGCCCAGGGTGCCCAGAGAGGTTTGAGATGCCCATCCCTGGAACCATTCCAGCTCAGGTTGTTTGGGGCTCTGAGCAACCTTCTCTAATTGCAGCTGTCCCTGCTGACTGCAGGGGAGTTGGGACCTTCAAAGGTGCCTTCCCTCTCAAGCCATTCTATGCCTCTCCAGCATTAGCCGTTTCATCTTGTGACGTTGGTCCAGCTCTAGAGGTGCCTTAGGCAAAGCTGCTCCTGAGCTGAGCCATCCCCCTGGGGCAGGGTTGTCCTGGTGTGGGCAGTGGGATGTGCACGTGGTGGACTTTGCCCCCAAAGCCTTGCTGCGTGCAGCCCTGACATGCTCCTGTGCTTGATCTCCAGGGTGAAAGTTTAACACCATGTGTGTTTGAAGAGTAAACTCCCCTGGGTGTAAATAATCTTGCTTACTCAGTGAGCTTGCAGGGCCTCCAACACCAGCTGCTCTAATGGGCTTTCTTTTATTGGCCTCTTGTCAGAGGCTCACACTTAGCAAATCCTAACGGGGCCCCAGTGCCTGGATAGCTGCCCTGGGGGGGGTTGTCCAGTCTGTTCCATAGCCTCAGAGTAACCACATGGGTGGGGAGGGGGCTGCTGGAGGAGGGAGAGGTGGGTGGGAATCTTGGGAGAGGTGTGGGGGAAAAATAACTGGAAAAAACTTTGCATTTCTTTAATTGTGCAGATGTACTTCAGAGGTTGATTTGTGAAATGGTTTAGGTTGGCAGAGACCTTTAAGACCATCCAGTCTGACTGCTAACCCTGCACTGCCAGGTCACCACTAAGCCGTGAGGCACTCAGCACCACACCTACATGGCTTTGAAACCCCTCCAGGCACGGGCACTGCCCTGGGCAGCCTGGTTCAGGGCTTGTCAACCCTTTTGGGGAAGAAATCATTCCTCGTGCCCGACCTAAACCTACCCTGGTGCAGTTCGAGGCTGTTTCTTCTTACTCTATCTCCTCTATCTTGCCGCAGGGATGCTGCAGTCCCCTGTCTTTGCAGCCTCTCCACTAGTTCCCTGGAGGTGATGGATTCTGGTTTCCTGCCGGAGTGAATCCCTGCAGGAGCCACATTCTGTGTGGGGAGACACTGCTCTCTGGGCTCTTCAGAGCCTGGAGCTCCTTGCCATGGGCACCCTCTGCAACCCTCCCCGTGCCCTGCCGGTAGGACGTGGTTGGCTGTGGGTGGGTTTTGTTTCGGTTCATTTATAAACGTTGTTCTGCATCTGCCTTTTTTTCTGTTGAGTTTGAGGGAGAGAAGCGAAGCAGCAGCTGCTTATGTTGAGTGGTGAGGTTAAACGCAGAGCATTGTTCTCTCTTGGCTGCCTTTACGTTTTGGAAGAGCTGCGAGTGACTGGCGTTTGGGCTGCGTTCCTGCAGCCGCCGCCGTGCCCTGCGTGCGCCGCCGCCTCGGGCACAGCACTGCAAATGTGCTTCTATGGGCATGAAAGGAGCTGTGGGAGCGCCAGTGCCAGTCCCCTCCCCAACACCCTGCCCGGGCCTGTGTCAGTTTTGTGCTCGGATCCTTCCTGATGGAGACGCAACAGTGCCCAGGTGGGCAGTGAATATTGACAGGACAAGAAACGGCATCAAGTTGTGCCAGGGGAGGGTCAGGTTGGACATGAGGAACAATTTCTTCCCTCAAAGGGTTGTCAAGGCCTGGGACAGGCTGCCCAGGGCAGTGGTGGAGTCCCCATCCCCGGAGGGGTGTCAAAGCTGTGTAGGTGTGGTGCTGAGGGCAGTGTTTAGTGGTGGCCTGCCAGTGCTGCATTAGCAGTTGGACTCAGCATTAAAGATCTGCAAACAAACCAATTCTGTGGTTCTATTCCACCTATAGTGCTCATCAAGAGCTCTGCACCAGCTAACTCCATCCCTCCCCTGGTCCCAGGTGATGGGTCCAGCACACCCGGGCTCCTTCCTTTGAGTTACTTTGGTTCACTCAGAAAACCATTTACCTTTTCTGGAGCACATCCCAGGCTGTGCTTAAAACCTACTGAGCACCAGGTCTGGCAGAAGGCAAGAGGTTGGATGGCATCCAGGAACAGAAAGGGGCAGAGAGGTCTTCTCTTGTGGACAAGCTGTGGGGTTGACTGGGCTGTTCTGTGCATCCCTGCTGCAAGTCTCCATCGGGCTGGCTTTGGATTTATGCTGGTGGGAGGATATCTTCAAGTGCAGGGTGATGCTAACTAGCAGAGCAGATTAACTGGTGGCCAGCTGACATCAGGGCTGCTTTGTTGCTGTCTGAAGTGGTGGCTTTGGGAGCTCAGCACTTCTAGAGGAGGCAGGATTCTTGTCTAGCTGAGGAAGAAAAGCCTTAATAAAAATATTTATGTTTCATTAAGCCTGTGGTGTTTGCTGTAGGTTTGGCTCTTGGTTCCTTACACTTGACTGCTCTGAATGTGCACTGAGGTTGGTGGCAATCCATGGCCCTAGCAAAGCCTTTTTGGAGCTGTGGGACATTGAAGGGAGTGAGAACCCACAAGCAGCCAAGCATGTGAAGGCTCAGATCACCCCCTCCACCCATAGAGTTCTCCACCAGCCACAAAATGTCATCAGCCATGGGGGCCCTGCAGCCCCTGGGGTGAGCAGGGTGTGAAGGACCAGGCTGGCTCCTTGCTAGCATGTAATTGCCCTGCTTGAGCACCGAGGGAAGCAAACAGCCTGCCACATCCTGGCAGCCACTCAGTGTGGGCAAGATGAGGCAGGGTAGAGGCAGGGCTCAACAGGCAACCATGGGGCAGAGCCCATGTTTGGCACCGCCGTGTGAGCTGGGACTCTGCTTTGGAATCAACAATGGTTAGAAGGGACCTTTAGAGGTCATCTAGTCCAGCCCCTCTGCAGTCAGCAGGGACATCTGCAACCAGAGCAGGCTGCTCAGAGCCCTGTCTCTAGGGTACTCAGCATTGCTTGTAGAAAGGCAGCCTGCTGGTGAGGAGACACAAGGTGTCATGGCCCGTGGGAGACCACTCGCAGCACCCTGAGTTCTCTGTCCTCCTGTCTTGTTCTGTGTTCCTTCAAACTTGATCTTTAAAATGATTCGTTCTTAGCATGGTGGAGAACTCAAAATCAAACACAAACCTTATCCCTCTAGCCTCAAACCTCAGTTCCTTTGGAGGCTCCTGTCAGGAAACACAGACTGGTATGGGTTGGAAGGGAGCCTTAAGATCATCCAGTTCCAAACCCCCTGCCATGGGCAGAGACACCTCCTACTAGCCCAGGCTGCTCAAGGCTCCATCCAGCCTGGCCTGGAACACCTCCAGAGTGGGGGCATCCACAGCTTCCCTGAGCAGCCTGTTGCTGTGACTTGGGACTTCATAGCATCATTGCCTATTACTCTCAAATCCATCCACACTTTGCTTGTGACAGACCTGATGCCCCTCTGGAGCAAGGTGTGAGTGTCTCTAGTTAACAGTAACAGCTCCACCTCAAAACTTCATTGCACTGTTGGGCTTCAGTATCACTACCCTGAAGAGACCTTTCAACCAAAGGCAACTCATGCAGCTGTGGTTTCATTGGAACAGGCTACTCAGGGAGATGATGCAGTCACCATCTCTGGAGATGTTCAGAAAACATGTAGGCATGGCACTTGGGGATGTGGTTTAGTGGGCATGGTGGTGTTCTTCCCAGCGAGAGTGATTGGCATTGGAATGGGCTGCCCGGGGAGGTGGTGGAGTTCCCATCCTTGGAGGTGTTTAAGAGCAGGCTGGATGAGGCACTTAGTGCCATGGGTTAGTTCATTAGAAGGTGATAGGTTGGACTCAATGAGCTCTAAGGTCTTTTCCCACCTAGTTAATTCTGTGATTCTGTGTTGGGTTGGTGGTTAGACTTGATAATCTAGTGGCCTTTTTCAACCTTGATGTTCTATGATACTACATCACTTAGGGCCACATCCCTGGAGAACAGACTAATGTAGAAAATAATCACTGTGATGGTTTGGGAGTTACCTGCCCCCCTACACTATGAAAACCCCTCAGACTAGACTCAGCCAGCTGGAAGTTAAGGACTGAAGCTCTATTTACAGCTTAGCACAGTTTACAAGCAGATATTTACACAATATCCAGGAATACTTACAGAAATATACAAGTTAAAGGTAATACAGAAACACAATCCCCCCCACAGAAATGAGAGTCCCCAGGAGGGGCTCCCAACCACCCTTCCACCTTCTTTCCACCCCTCTACCTTACCCCAGGGTCTGGCTTATGTGCAAGGTGAGTTTGGAGGATGGGCAAGGGGGGTTAGAAGCAGAATGATTAGTTGGGTTACACAGCAGAAAGCCAGAAGACACAGCAGCTCACAGAGACTCTCTGTCTTACCTATATTTGTGTCCTTGTCTTTATATATCTCAGCAAGCCTGTGAGTGCAGCAGACACCACCAGTGTTTGCTTTTCACAGCCTAGCATCTATTTTTTTTTTAAATTAAAATATTCCAATTAGCCTCAAACCAGCACAATCACGACGGAAGGTTTATCACTGGAACAAAACCCCACTTGTTTGGTGTGTGCGTGGCGGCGGAAGGTCAGCGGCCGGTTTGGTGCGTGTGTGTGCGTGGCGGCGGAAGGTCAGCGGCTGGTTTGGTGCGTGTGTGCGTGGCGGCGGAAGGTCAACAGCTGACCTTTGTAGAGGAAAGAGGCTGGCAAAGGAGCATTCTGGTGGCAGCTGGGTGTGGGTGCTGGCTGCTTGTAGGTGAGTGGGTCCCTGAACAAGACACTGAGCTCCTTCCTGCTCCCTGCTTGTGTCACATTTCCATGTGACACTCGAGGGTCATCTCTCCTGAGTGCTTCACTCCAAGCATTGATCCCAGTTCAACAGGGACAATGTTTTCAGGAGCATCCTTGTCCTTATGATGGTCCTGCTTTTGCAGGAGGCTGTCTGCATGGAGTGAAGCCTTGCATGAGAGTTCAGATGCAGCCTTGTTCCATCAGCAGGCTCACAGGAATTTCTGTGATGTGTTTGGTGTCTGGTTCTGCAGCTGTGAGTTAAGAGAACTTGGTCTGAAGTATTTCAAACACTGGTCACTAAAAGTCAGACTTTGGACCTGACAAACGTTTCAATAGTGGTTCCCAAGCTGCTGTGACACCAATGCTGTATCTCAGTTTAATGAGTTCTTGGAATGCAGCTCCGTTTCAAGCCCTCAGTCATCTTCAGGGCCAGCATAAGATGCTTATATGAAGATGCTGCCAAAATATAATTTGAAATAAACCAGAAACTAAAAATAGGATCCAGCTAAGAGCCCCTTTTATGAGCAGCTTATTCTCCAAGGGAGCTACACACTGGCTAAGATCAGTACAGAGAGAAAAATCCATCAGAGCTCTAGACAGCATTGGATAGACAAGGACAAACTACAGCTGTCTTGGGTCAAGCTGAAGGTCTGTTAGTCCAAAAGCCTGCTGGCAGCCAGGGCTGTGGGGTGAACACTGAGGGAAGCAGATAACAACAAGCAAGTGCATGGAGATGCTTCCTTGGAGGTGCTGGGGTCGGAGTGGCTGGAGAGCAGCCAAACAGAAAGGGATCTGGGGGTGCTGATTGACACCTGCCTAAACATGAGCCAGCAGTGTGCCCAGGTGGCCAAGGAGGCCAATGGCTTCCTGGCCTGCATCAGGAATAGTGTGGCCAGCAGGAGGTTGCTTTCTTCTCTCAGGCAACCAGCGCCAGAACAAGAGGACAGTCTCAAGCTGTGCCAGGGGAAGTTTAGGCTGGAGGTGAGGAGAAAGGTCTTCACTGAGAGAGTCATTCCCCACTGGAATGGGCTGCCCAGGGAGGTGGGGGAGTCACCCTCCCTGGAGGTGTTCAAGGCACGTTTGGACGTGGCACTTGGTGCCATGGTCTAGTCTTGAGGTCTGTGGTAATGGGTTGGACTTGATGATCTTTGAGGTCTCTTCCAACCTTGCTTATACTGTGATACTTTCTGGTGGGTCTGACAGGTTCTGTGGGTGTAGAAGGTCTGTGAATGCCTCATCTTCATATGTAGTTTCAAAAACCCCAGCAGAACAAATGCATGCCAGGGTAATAAATCTACCCAGGGTTGAAATGTCCTGTGTCAGAGCTTCACAGCTAGCAGAAAGACCTCCTGTTGTTTGCTCTGGGCTGAGTCACCCGGGAGGAGGAGTTGGCCGGGCAGGGTTTTTTGGAGCAAACCAGCTCAGCTGAAACTATTGAAGGGCAACTGGCAAATGCTGATTAGCTCTGACAAGGCAACAAAAGCCTTAATTCAGGCTGCCAGTTGTACTAACATGTAAGAAGTGGTTTGGAGCTCTTCAAGCACCATCAGGCTCAGGTTTCGGTGGTGGTGGTGGCTAAAATCGCACAGGGAGCAGTGCAGCAGGTCCATGTTATGTTAGGTGCTGGCTGCTTTACTGGCCTCAGTCCTGTGAGCAGTCCCAGCTTGATCCAGAAAGATTTCTGGTGGTAAGACCAAGTCCTCTTTGTGTTCCCTATGGAAAGTAGAGCTGGAAGAGGTGAGAAGAGGGACCATGTACCACTGTACAAGCCTGCCTGGTTAGTGATGGCCTGCAGCAGCCAAGGGGAATTGGTTTGTAGTCACTGTGGGGCCACCACTTGGCCCTCAAATAGTCTGAAGAAAACATCTCTGGTTTGTTAGTGTCTGGTTGCCACCAACATGAGCCACGTTCAAGGGGAGATGGAGGGCAGAGCAGTGATGCTCTGAGACTGGCTCTTTAGAGCAGGGTGTGCTGGAGCAGAGAGCCCTCTCCTGACATGGGGGATGAGACCCATTTAAATCAAGACTAAAGGGACTCAGAATCATGGAGCTGTTTTGGTTGGAAAAGGCCTCTCAAATCATCAAGTCCAGCTAATGACCACCATGGTCATTAAACCAGGTCCCCAAGTGCCATGCCCACATGTTTCTTCAACACTGTGATGGTTTGGGAGTTACCTGCCCCCCCTACACTATGAAAACCCCCCAGACTAGACTCAGCCAGCTGGAAGTTAAGGACTGAAGCTCTATTTACAGCTTAGCACAGTCTACAAGCAGATATTTACACAATATCCAGGAATATTTACAGAAATATACAAGGTAAAGGTAATACAGAAACACAATCCCCCTCCCAGAAATCAGAGTCCCCAGGAGGGGCTCCCAACCACCCTTCCACTTTCTTTCCACCCCTCTACCTTACCCCAGGCTCTGCCTTATGTGCAAGGTGAGTTTGGAGGATGGGCAAGGGGGATTAGAAGAAGAATGATGAGTTGGGTTACATAGCAGAAAGCAGAAGACACAGCAGCTCCCAGAGGGAGGCTCTCTGTCTTATCTATATTTGTGTCCTTGTTATACATCTCAGCAAGCCTATGAGTACAGTAAACATCACCAGTATTTGCTTTTCACAGCCTAGCATCTAATTTTTTTCATTAAAGTATTCCAGCACAAACACCACCAGGGATAGTGACACCACCACTGGGCAACCTATTCCAAATCCAAGCAGCATCAGACTCTAAATGAGATAGAGATAACCAAAAGTTGGACTGGTTGGACCTTCTCACCATGTGCTTGGTTAGTGGAGTGTTCACTTTTGAATGATTGAAGAGGCAAGCAGGTAGCCATTAGGGACTTGAACAGAGACATTTACCTGTCCTGCCTGCACCTTGCATCATTGTGTTTTATTGCGGGAATTAAAAGCACATTTGGGCTGCAGAAAATGAAATGGTAACTCCTGGAGAAAGTCTTTGATGGGCTGCAGGGTTGGTCTTCTGGCTGACCACAAACACTACCTGAACCTGTCATTAGTTCCTCAGGAAAGAAATTGAGGGTTTCTAAGGTTCTGGCATTCCTGTAAAACCAGGAGGAGAGGCTTGTGGAGGCTTAATGAGCTGTGTGATGTTCCAGGCAGGGCGAGGAAGAGAGAAGTCTTCTGAATGATGGTCAGGAAAAACTGATGGCCAGTGTAGCCTCTCCACAGGGGTGATTGTGCTCATCTTCTGATGGTGTAGTTGGCCCAAGAGGAGGATTTGGTGTGCTCTTGGGGAACTGACTCTCTGGCCTGCAAACCAAAGAGCAGCATAAAGCGTCTCTGGGAAGAGGGCACTGAGTCATTTCAAGGATGAGACAAGTCTGGGGAGGACCTGGTCACACCCTGACTGCTGCTGACAGAAGCCTCTTGTTGAAGAGGATTGTTGTAGAGGATGGTCCTCAGAGAAACAGAGCTGACCTGAGAGCCCTGGCTCTGCCATCCACCCTTGGGTAGATGCTGTTTGTGTAGGCAAGACACATCTCCTCCATCCTGCTCCCTCCCTGGTGCTCAAGGCCAGGTTGGATGAGGCCTTGAGTGACCTGTACTAGTGGGAGGTGTCCCTGCCTATGGCAGGGGGTTGGAACTAAATGACGTTTGATGTCCCTTCCAACCTTATCATTCTATGATTTTGGTAACTCCTTTCTCTTCCCCTGCCTAGATTAACCCTGGCAGCAAAGCAGCCATGGCAAACCTGTGCCCAGGAGACGTCATCCTGGCCATTAATGGAGAGAGCACAGAGAACATGACACACCTGGAAGCACAAAACAAGATCAAAGCATGCATGGACCAGCTGTTGCTCTCTGTGAACAGGTAGGTCCTCCTCTGCCTGACATGCTCTTGTGGCAGCTGTGCTTGGCTCTCCTGTAGAAGGGCTGTGGCTGGGCCCAGAGCAGATGTGCCCTTAAGCTTAGCTCTTGGAGCATCCCTGTGGTCTGTGTAATTGTTCTGTGTTTGTGAAACCAGAAACATGAAATCATCCTCAAAAGATGACTGAGCTGCTGCAGTGGGTCCAGAGGAGAGCAGAAAAGGTGGTGGAGGGTCTGGAGAGCAGGGCTGGTGAGGAGCAGCTGAGGAAACTGGGGGTGCTCAGCCTGGAGAAAAGGAGGCTGAGGGGAGACCTCATTGCTCTCTACAGCTCCCTGAAAGGAGGATGGAGACTGATGTGGGTTGGTCTCCGCTTGCAAGAAGAGGATTGATAGGAGAAGAGGAAATATCCTCAAGTTGTGCCAGGGGAGGTTTATGTTGGATGTGAGGAACAATTTCTTCCCCAGAAGGGTTGTCCAGGCTTGGAACAGGCTGCCCAGGGCAGTGGTATAGTCCCTGTCCCTGGAGGGGTTTCAAAGCTGTGTAGATGTGATGCTGAAGGACAGGGTTTAGTGGTGACCTGGCAGTGCTGGGTTAGTGGTTGGACTCAATCTTAAAGGTCTCCACCAACTAAAATGATTCAGCTCATAGCTGTGTGGATTATCACTTGTGGCAGGTCTGTCCAGCCCGAGAGCTGGGTCAGGTCCTTCAACCCAATGGAGAGTTTATCAACTCAAGCAAGAGTGGCAAGGGGATCACAGCCCTGCCTGGGGCAAGGGGATCACAGCCCTGCCTGGGGCAAGGGGATCACCGCCCTGCCTGGGGCAAGGGGATCACAGCCCTCCCTGGGGCAAGGGGATCACAGCCCTCCCTGGGGCAAAGCCTCCCAGGTCATTAACCTCCACCTCTCATTTTCTTAAACATCTCTTCACTGAGCAGCCATTTGAGCCTCCTGCCAAGGTGACCTTTTCAGACTATTTCAAAGCAGAGTGGAGATGTGGGGCTTGCTTTTTGCTCTCCATTGTAGTTCTGCAGCTGAGGGTTCCCAGTAGAAATGACAAATTGCCCAGGTGAACAGGAGTGCTCCTTGTAAGGCTCTCAGAAGGGCCAGTGTCCTCCATGGCAGATGTAAGCATGCAACCTTCCACTTCAGATGAAAAAGGCACTGCCTGCTGTGAGGAGCCCTCACCAACTGTTCCTCCTCCTCTTGGGCTTTCTGACTGGAAGCCTGGGCAGAAGGGAAGGAGCACTGCCTTAAATGGAGCAAAGCCTCACTGGTTCCTTGTAGATTTAGTGAATGGTTTGGGTTGGAAGGGACCTTGAGGATCATCTAGTTCCAACCTCTTTGTTCCTCATGATTTATCAGACAGTGGTGTTCCAGCTGAAGTAGTGACCCCATGCCATAGGGGTGTCCCACTGTGAGGGTGACAATGCTGGAGCAGGCTGCCCGGAGAGGTTGTGGAGTCTCCTCTGGAGAGATTCAAAACCAGTCTGGATGTGTTCCTGTCTGACCTACTCTAGGTAATGCTGCTCTGGCAGGGGGGTTGGACTGGATGACTTCTGGAGGTTAACATTCTGTGCTTCAGGAAAGAAGTAAAACCAAGAAACCTCCCTGAAGTTTTCTTAGCCAAGGAGAACGATCATTTTGCTTTCCCTTTGGAGCAGTGTTCGGGAGACTGGGTGGTCTCCTACCCCAAACAGGGTTGTTCCCAGGGCAGCACAAGAGTTCCCTTCCTGGCTGTCTGCAGGCTGGTGGAGCTCTCCTTGGAGAAGGTGGAAATCCTTGAGTAGTGACGGAAGGTTTTGGTGAGCCACCAGCTGCTGAGGTGGTTTGGCAGCAGAACAGCTTCGTCAGGAGTTAGGATGGAGCTCTGCTGAAAACAGCTTTCACCTGCAGCATGGCAGCAGTTTGTTCTCATGTGTCAGGGTTCCTCCTGTGTGCAGTTATGGGCTGGATTCCCACTTTTACACCTTGTTTTAGCCATCAGTATCAACTGAAGTCTGTTTCTTGGCTGAGATCAGCCCTTCAAGTGCTCTTCCATGGCAGGCATGCGGCACACGCTCGGCTTTCTGCTCATGTCCACCTGGTCCTCGTGGTGAGGAACTGCTGCTGGAATCTTGCTGGTGGTAGCTGTGGCCATGCTGGTGGTGGCAGCTGCCACATCAGTGCACACAGAAGCACGCCTCCCCGCTCTGGCGAGCTGCCCTCTTGCACGCGTCCCCGCTCTGACGAGCTGCCCTCTTGCACGCGTCCCCGCTCTGACGAGCTGCCCTCTTGCACGGGCATAGGACAGGCTTTGCGTCGTGCTGGCACAGCTCTGCTCCATCATGAGAGGGGTGGGCAGAGATCTCACAGCAGTGGTGGCGTGGGCTTGGTGGGGATAAAGCTGACCTGTTCAGTTTCACTGGGGTACAGAAATGTCCATTACAACCTTGTGGTGGTCTGGAAGCTGCTGCTTGGAAGAGTGCTGGCAGCAGAAGGGTCTGTGGCTTTGGGGTGGGTTTGCCCAGCTACACCTAGCAAGGTGAGCCCGCAGTGTGCCCAGAGGAGTGGTGGGTCCTCTGTAGCAGATGTTGCTGCTTTTGCTGGGCAGAAAGCAGGCAAGAGGACTGCAGTGGTTTTGTCAGACCTTAGCTTTCATGAAGACAGATTTTAAAGGGTCTTGTATCTCCCAGTCAGGCAAAACTGACTGCTGAGGTTTCTACAGGCAGGAGCTGGAGATGGTGAGGACCTGCCCAGGGTGGGGTGGATCCTCTGAGGGATGAGGTGGTACTGTTGGCTTGGTGAGGTGGCTCCTCCAAGGGCAAGACACACCTTGGCTGTGCCCAGAGAAGCCTGTGGGAGTGACCTGTCTCTTGAGAGGAAAAACTGAAGAGTTTGGGGTTTTTTTTGTTTGGTTGGTTGTTTTTTTTCCTATAGCAAGGAGAGCAGCAGCTCCAGCAAGGCTTCATCAGGTCTATTTTTAGTCTGGCCCAAGCAAGTGCTCAGTGACACAGCTCTTGGATCTCTCTCCTGAGTGACCTGTTGGATCCAAGCAACCCTGCCCAGCCGTTAGTCATTGCTGGAAGCACAACTGATGCTACCTCCTTAATGTGAGACCTGCTCCAGGAGCTGCCTCCTGGAGAGCAGGGTGACCTGCTGCTGAGGGAACAGTGTCCTGGGGCAGGGAGGTGGGATCTGAGGTGGGATTGTGCCCAGGAGCTGCTGTTTGTACCAGCTGTGGATCACTGCCCTGGGCTGTGCTGTGGTGGAGTCAGGCTGAGCTCCAGGAAGGCCTGGGTTAGTGTCTTCCCCCTTGAGCAGAAGGATGCTCTCCAAGCAGTGTCTTCTCTGTATGCTGCCCTCCACAAAACACAGCTTGAACAACACCACCAGGAGATTTTTTTCTTTTTATTTAATCTTTGTTTTTTCTGGTGTTGTTCAGCCTGGAGAAAAAGAGGCTGAGGGGAGCCCTCACTGCTCTCTACAGCTCCCTGAAAGGAGGCTGCAGTGAGGTGGTGGTTGGGCTCTTCTCCCAAGGTACACCAGACAGGACAAGAGGAAACAGCCTCAAGTTGTGCCAGAGGAGGTTTAAGGTGGACATGAGGAATAATTTTATTCTACAGAAGGTTTGTCAAGCCCTGGCACAGGCTGCCCAGGGCAGTGGTGGAGTCCCCACCCCTGGAGGGGTTTCAAAGCTGTGTAGCTGTGGTGCTGAGGGCCATGGTTTAGTGGTGACCTGGCAGTGCTGGGGTTGTGGCTGGACTGGGTGATCTTAAAGGTCACTTCAGAACAACTTCATGATTCTGTGTCTGAAAGAAGGAGCTCATTTGTTGTGTGTCTGTAGTGAAAGTGATGAAACTGGATGTCAGTTATATTTTACTGGAGGAGGCTTCCTCCAGCTGGGCACATGTGCCAAGGGTGGACAGGGAGCTGGGTAGCAGAGAGCTTCCAGCCCTCTGATGCCCTCTGGACTTCTTCCATCCCGTGCCCTTTCTCCATGAACTCTTGACATTCTGTGTTGCCAAGGCAGGGAACAAGATTGGGTTTGTTTTCAAGCTGTGGTCAGGAAAAGCCCTTTGATGAGGAAGTTCAGTGGGGAAACCAGAATGAGGGGGAAAGGTGCAGGGGAGGACATGGAGGGGGAGTTTTTGGGTGGTCTGATGGCATGTCCTGAGACCTGCATGGCTGCTGGAGTCTTGTGGGGAGCAGCTGAACTGGAGAAAAGGAGGCTGAGGGGAGACCTTCTGGCTCTCTACTGAAAGGAGGCTGGAGCCAGGTGGGATTGGTCTCTTCTCTCAAGTATCGAGGAAGTGGCCTCGGGTTGCACCAGGGGGCTTAGCTTGGACCCAAGGAACAATTTCTCTGCTGAAAGAGTGGTCAGGCATTGGCCCAGGCTGCCCAGGGAGATGCTGGAGTCCTCATCCCTGGAGGGGTTTCAAAGCCATGTAGAAGTGGTGCTCTCAGCATGGGCATGGTGGTGTTGGGCTGACAGTTGGGCTTGATGATCTTGGAGGACTTCATCAATCATAACGATTCTATGATTTAGATGTTGGAGGTACTGAGGGGTGCAGAGAGACCCCTGAATGGGATGGGAGGAGGAGCTGGGGGTGCAGAGAGACCCCTGAATGGGATGGGAGGAGGAGCTGGGGGTGCAGAGAGAGCCCTGAATGGGATGGGAGGAGGAGCTGGAGACAGAATAAACAACTGTAGTGTGAGACTTTCCCTGCCCTGTGCTTGAGAGGGAACCCCTGGAGTCAGTGGGATTTGTGGAGCAAGCTTTGGGCAGAGCCAGGCATGCCTGTGTGGCTGGCTGCAAATAGCTCAGCACAGCTGTCCCTAGCCCAGGCTATTGTTGGCAACCTCACCCTGGGCTTGAGAGTTTTTCTCTTACCCAGCAGAATCTGCCCCTCTCTGCAGTCTGGAAGGAGAAAAGTGGAGAGTTCCTGGTCAAACATGAACAGGTTGCCCAGGGAGGCTGTGGATGCCCCCTCCTTGTAGGTGTTCAAGGCCAGGTTGGACAGGGCTTGAGCAACCTGGTGTCCCTACCCATGGGCAGGGAGGTTGGAACTAGATGACTTTTAAGGTCCCTTCCAACCCAAACCATTGTATGATTCTGTGTCATCTCCAAGCACCATGATGAAGAGCATGGAGGACAGTGGCAGCTATTGGAAAGCACATCTGATATGGCTTTGCTCAGTGTGCAAAGCTGAGTGCTCAGCTGTGGGAGCTGTGCCAAGCTCTGGAAGCAAGGATCAGTGGCACCTGGGCCCCCATGGAAGTGAAGTTTTGAGGTGGAGGGAGAGGGTGCTCAGTGCAGAGGGCAGCAGAGGGCTTCCCTCCCATCATTGCTGTGGCCTCCTCTGGCACCACTCCAACAGCTCCCTGCCTGTGCTGTGCTGCAGGCCCAGCACTGCAGCTGGAGTCTCAGTAGAGCAAAGGGGCAGGATCCCCTCCCCTGCCCTGCTGCCCTCAGCACTGCCCCTGGGCTGCAGGGACAGCAGAGCTGCAGCCCTGCCACACTTGAGAAGCTGCCACATCCCCTTCCCAACAGTTTTCCCAACCTGGGCTTGGGGCCAGCTGCTCCAGGAAGGATGCAGCAGAAGCCTTCGTGCTTCCAGCTGGCAGATGACAAAAGCTTCAGAGAGAGGCTCTGGGCTCGCCTCGTCCCTCCGGCACAGCCGGGCAGGTCTGGGCAGCGCTGCCAGGACTTGCCAGCACTGTGCCTCAGCAGGAACAGCAGCAGCCATGCCACAAGGTTTCCTGTCCAGTGCCTGAGGTCCTCTGGGTGCTCAGCTCCCTGCTCTCAGGTGTGGTTTCAGCAAAGCACAGCTCCAACCCAGTCCTATGGATGCTTTTACCTGAGGCAGGACCTGATCCGAAGCCATGAGTCTTCTGTAACACCCAGAGCTGCAGCATAACCTGGAGAGGTGGCAACGTACAGAGGAGCTGGGAAGGCTTTAGGAGAGAAGATGATCCCCACCTGGGTGTAAGCAAGAGCAGGGCAAGCTGCACTGTGCAGCTGATTATCTCTGGATCCTTGGGCTGCTCGTGTGCTCTTGCCTGCACACTGACACTTTGCTGATAAGAAACGGTTGATTGCAAGAGACACCACTGCTGTTGCTGTGCAAGCCCTTGCTCACATGGACACACAGCACTGCAGAGAAGCCAGAGGTGATGTATCAAGCCTCTCCTTGCTGGATCCTTTGTTACTGTTGGAAAACAAAACAGATTTTTCCATCTGAGGGGGTCACTGTCTGCAGGCAGAGCGTCCAGATTGTGCCAGCTTCTCACCACACTCTTTGTTTTGTTGCTGGTGCCCCCCAGACACTGCCTCAGTCTCTTCAAAGTGATGTGGAAGAGCAGTTGCAGAGCTGCCCTGAGCCCTGCTGCTCATTGCAAGCCACCAGCACTCCACATCCTTTGAGCCACCTCCTCAGCACTGCACCTCCAGCCCATATCTCCTGTGGGCTTCACAACCAGTCCAGACACTGGAGTGTCCCAAGGAGAGAAAGGTAATGTTCACAAAACCCCAGCATGGTGGGGGTTGGAAGGGACCTCTGGACATCATCCAGTCCCCCTGCCCTGCTACAGCAGGGCACTCACAGCAGCTTGCCCAGCATCACAGTGGCATGGAGGGGTTGTAATCTCTCCAGAGAAGGAGGCTCCACAACCTCTCTGGGAAGCCTGCTCCAGGCCTCCAGCAATGGCACAGCAAAGAAGTTTTTTCTCTCCTCTTCAGATGGGACCTCCTGGGTGCCAGGTGGTGCCTACTGCCCCTTGTCCTGTCAGTGGGTAGCACTGAGAAGAGTCTGGCCCTGTTTGAGTCCCACAAGTTGAATCTAAATTTTTCTCCTTTATTCCTGCTCTCTGTACAAAGATGGAGCTCCTATGAGAAAAAGCCCAGCAAGGAGTCTGCTGCATGTGCAGTCCCTGGAGCCTCACCTAGTTGATGTTCCTCTGAGTCCTGCTCAGCTCTTCAGGTTCTGTTGGGGTCTGTTTGCTGCATGCTGCTGGAAGATGGGAAGGGTGACAATGTCTGATGTACTTCTTACTGGAAACTGGAACAACTGAAGAAGTGAATCACAGCTTCCCCTCTGGAGCTCCTCAAGGACTAATGGAGAGGAAACCAGGCAGCTTTCCAGAGCCTGGATACACAGAGCTGCTTTCAGCTGAGAGGAATGAAGGGAGGAGAGATCCCACAGCTTCTTCACGTACCCTGGAGGGGCTGGGTCCATCAGGGTGCTCAGCAGAGCTCAGCCTCTGTGGCTGTTGAGCCTGTGCAAAGCTCAGGCTGCATGGATGGAGCCAGCACCTTGGTGAGGTTCACAGCCCTGGGGAACTGGATCTGTCAGCTGTAGTGCTTCAGGGCTGAGTTCAGCTCCTAGAAGGCTGTATCAGTGCTAAAACCCAGTGGCGCATGCTGCTGTAGGTAGTGCCTTCTGGAGATGGGCAGGAGCCTCAAGTGTGTCTCATCCCCCTCTCCAGAAATGATTGTGCACTTTGAGGGTGAAATTCAGCAATGTGGCAGTTCTGGAGGTTGGTGAAGCTGTCTCCTGCTCACACCTACATGGCTGCACAGTAACAGGCAGTGACGTCCTGGGTCTGGCCTGGCTCCTTCCCAAGTGCTAAATGTCAGTTTGTAAGAGGATGGAGAAACTAGAAATTCAGTAAGGCTGAGGAATTCTTGCAGCTTGAAAGCAGCTCTGTGAGTGCAGAGAGAGTGAGGTGCAGATCTGTATCAGGTGAAAAAACATTCTGAAATATGTGAGCATCTGCAAGCAATCTTCTGGGGATGATGCTGAGCCCTTTAGAAAACAAATGGTGGGATAAAAGGTGTATGCAACTTGAAGTTTTCTCAGTTATGTCTCATTAAGGGGTCTGCTTCCCACGAAGCTTCAGGCTGAAGGTCCACCACTAACCCAGGTCAAGTTGGTTTTTTTCTGAGGATGGTCCTGGCAGCCCTTGCAGCAGACCAAAACTCGGTAGCGCAGGTAACAGTTTCCACATAGCTGATCTAATCCTCTACAACACATCTGAAAACACTTTTCCATCCTTGAGCTGTAAATGAAAGGATGTGGAACATCTGAGTCTGATCTGTTACCTTAGAGAAGTGTGGGGAAGTCCTTTGCTGTTGCCTAAACACAAAGATCTGGCTGGGAGTAGCATGAACCTCCTGCCAGGGCCCTTGGGGGTGCTTGTGCTGACCCCGAGGTCCCTGCTTGCTCTGCTCCCCTGTCCTGGGGGGCTGCAGGGGATCCTCTTTGCTGCTGGTCATACTGGGGGTATGCCATGGGTGTGTTCCTGCAGCTGGCATGAGTGTGTGAGCTCAGAGCATCAGCACTCTGCAGGAGCTGCCCCTGGCACCTCCTCGTGCCTTTGGATTGCCTTGGGCTCTGCTGTTAGAATCACAGAATCCTTTACTCTGGAAGAGACCTCTCAGATCACCCAGTCCAACCACTAGCCCAGCACTGCCAGGTCACCACTAAACCATGGTCCTCAGCACGTCTACACAGCTTTGAAACCCCTCCAGGGGTGGAGACTCCACCACTGCCCTGAGCAGTCTGTTCCAGGGCTTGACAACCCTTTTGGGGAAGAAATTGTTTCTCATATCCAACCTCAACCTCCCTGGTGCAACTTGAGGTCATTTCCTCTCATCCTGTCACTTGTTCCTTGGAGAAGAGACCAACCTCCACCTGACTGCAGCCTCCTGTCAGTCAGTTGAAGAGAGCCAGAAGGTCTCCCCCTCAGCCTCTTCTTGTCCTGGCTGAGCAACCCCAGCTCCCTCAGCTGCTCCTCCCCAGCCCTGTTCTCCAGACCTTTCACCAGCTTCATTGCCCTCCTCTGGACCTGCTCCAGCACTTCAATGTCCTTCCTGGAGTGAGGGGCCCAGAACTGAACCCAGGATTCAAAGTGTAGCCTCAGCAGTGCTGAGGACAATCACTTCCTTGATCCAGTGTTTCTGCTCTGTGGAAGAGGGAGCTTCATTGTGTGAATGCCAACACTCCCACTTCTCTTTGGGGCTTGATGTTTCTCCCAGTCCCTCTGCCTTTGCAGGCAGCCTTTAGAAGTGCCAACTAGAACCTAAACTGTGCCCTAGGAGCTGAATTTCAGAGCAGTCCAAGTGGTGGTTGTGGCTGAGGTGAGGCTGGCATTGCTCAGGCTACTGCTGGAAGCTGGATGAGGTTGTCCTGCTTATACCAGGAACTTTCTGGTCACCGTGATTCTGTAATGCTGAAGCATTGAATTTAATGGTTAAAAGCAGAAAATAGGAAGGGGCTTTCTACGTGCAGCCTGAGCCTGGCCATGTCTTTTAGAAAGTGTGAAGGAACCCATAATGACTTGTGGGGACCACAAGTGTGGCTGCTTTCTGGTGCAGATGGTGTGACCCTTGTTCCTCAGGCTGTGAGGAGTGGGGAAATTCCACCTAGCAAGTGCTGGCAGCAGTGGTGATCAAGTGCTGTAGCTTTATGCAGAATGCATTTCTGGCTGCTGCTCTTATCTTCTGCAATCAGAGCCTCTTGCCGAGTCTCAGCTCTTAGTTGCTGGCAAGTTGAGGTCTTCAGGGCCCCTTTAAGCTGTTTGGCATGTGGGCTCCAGAGCTGAGCAAAGGGAGAGGTTGGAACTGCCCCTTCTCAGCCCACATCAGGCTGATCCACAGAGGGGAAATGATCCTGCTGGGTCTGCCAGGGTAATTAGGACATCTCCATTGTTCTGGGCCCCCGGATGAAAGTCTCAATGTGGAAGCAATATACACAGCTCTGGGTCGTGCTGAAAACAGAGTCAGGATTGCTGGGAATGCTGCTGCTGCTCCAGGGGAGGCTCACAGAGTCCCAGCATGGTGGGGGTTGAGAGGGATCTCTGGAGATCATCCTGTCTGACCCTACCTGCTGAAGCAGGGGCACCCACAGTAACCTGCCCAGGGTCACAGTGGCCAGGTGGGTTTGGAATTTCCACAACCTCTTTGGGCAGCCTCTTCCAGGGCTCCAGCACCCTCACAACAAAGAAGTTTTTCCTCCTTTTGAGGTGGGACCTCCTGGATTCCAGCTTGTGCTTGTTGCCCCTTGTCCTGTCCCTGAGCACCGCTGACCAGAGTCTGGTCCCATCCTCTTGCCCCCCACCCTTTAGCTCTTGCTGAGCATTGATCAGATCCTCTCTCAGGCTGCTCTTCTGCTGGCTCAACAGACCCAGGGCTTTCAGCCTTTCCTTCTCACAGAGATGCTTCAGGCCCCTCAGCAGCTTTTGTAGCCCCTACTGAAGTCTCTCCAGTAGGTCCCTGTACCCCTTCAGCTGGGAAACCCAGACCTGGGCACAATACTCCAGCTGTGGCTTCCCCAGGGCAGAGTACAAGGGAAGAAGAAGCTTCCTTGATGTGCTGATCA
Organism: Ramphastos sulfuratus; assembly: GCA_013399055.1. Classification (NCBI taxonomy): domain Eukaryota; kingdom Metazoa; phylum Chordata; class Aves; order Piciformes; family Ramphastidae; genus Ramphastos; species Ramphastos sulfuratus. The sequence goes on from WBNM01020591.1 coordinate 48,001, forward strand.
CATTCATCTTGGTGCACCTCAGGTGACCATTGGCCTTCTTGGCCTCAAGGGCATGTTGCTGGCTCATGATAAGCTTTAAACCATCAGGCAATGGATCCCAAGTGCATTAAAGCCTGTGGAAGCCTTTCCTTTTGCTAGCTTTGGGGTGAGACCCTGAATTTGGCAAGGCAGGTTTGTATACTGCCTGGTCAAGGGGCAAAATATCTGAGGTAAAAAATCACCTCAAGAATTCCTGGGTTAAAACCATTCTTTTTTATTTTTCATGCTTGGGCTCTGCAGATCTCCAAACCACAGCTGAATGTCCTATGTGGTGAGGCCAGAGTCTCTAGAATGGTGCTTGGTGGCAGTGAGGGACCT